>OW240919.1:40443579-40602368 GCA_933207985.1 Pelobates cultripes | reverse complement strand
AATGAAACAGGGACACATTTCACTCTGTAAAGGCTCCTTGGGACTTGGGAGGGTGCCCTGGGTGAGATGTCAGGGGACACTAGTCACGCAGAGAGCCCACGAGAAGGGGGTGTCCGAACACTCGGGGCGGGTCATGGAGAAATGGACTGTTTGGGAGGGAGGTATGGGCCACAAGTTTTAGAAAATGCGGGCAAGTGTTTCTGCCATTTTCTAGTGTGGTAGCTCACGCATAAGCTACAATAACTAAGATTGCCCGCAAGGATACTGTGTTCAAGTTAGATTGCTCTTGTATTAGTTAAAGATATACATGTTGGGCCACGGTTTTACCCCTGGCTAAGGTTGCAATGTTAATTTATGCTGTATGACTCTTTCCTCAGACTGCAGACGTATCTCACCAACACATAACTGAGCTATCCCTTAAGAACCCACGCCTACCATCCCCCACCACGGACCGGCCTGACCTGATATGCAAAAATGCGCTCATGCGCACCCGATTAGCTCGGGCCCACCCTCCACCCCCCCCCAAGTGCCCCAGGACCCGCGGATGCCACGAGAGCCACTTAACACGGCGGGTTGGGAGCCCCCGGGACACGGGCACTGACAACCCACATTTTTGAGGAACAGACTCTGTAGGTTGCCCTCCACGCGCCTCGCGCAACTGACCTCCCCTGTACATAGGACCGGAGTTCGACGAGACTTCCTGACACTACAGTCTCCTGGACGCCACCAACCGGTTAAGGTTCAAACGTTGCATTGACCCCCCCCCATCCCCCTGAAACTACTCTCCCCCCATAGAACCCATCCCTTCGACCGACCAAACCACGAGGGCCAAGATGGGGTTCAGCCCAGCCCTACTCACATATTGGTCCAACAACACTAGGGGCCTTAACCAGCCGGAGAAGCGCTCTCACCTACTCCGCCGTCTCTGGGCGGAGAGAGTGTCCGTAGCGTTCCTGCAGGAGACGCACTTTCGGGGCCCAGACGCACCTAAACTAGAAAACAAACGCTTCAGTTTGGCTTACTACGCCAACCACCCGGATGCCAAGAGAGCAGGTGTAGCGATACTCTTTGCACACACTGTACCCTTCAAACATATTGCGTCCCACACAGACCCTGGAGGGAGATATCTCTTTGTCAAGGGCACGATAGCCGACCACACATACACATTCGCTAGCATATACTGCCCCAACCGCGGCCAACACACCTTTCTCTCCCGCACCCTAACCAAACTGAACAAATTTAGAGAGAGGGCCTCCTGATGGTAGCAGGGGACCTGAATATGCCACTAGACCCACACCTGGATACATCCCACGGAACTAGCACAATATCACCACACTGCGTACGGTCTGCCACCAAGGCACTGAAGGACTGGGCCTTGTAGACTGTTGGAGGACCGCACACCCAGACGACAGGGATTACACACATTTTTCCCACGTCCACCACCGCTACAGCCGCATTGACTACATATTTATGCCCCAGGAATACCTTCCCCTACTACATGACGCACATATTGGCCTCATGACCCACTCCGACCATGCTCCGGTTAAAGTCCGCACAAGCTCACCCCTCTATAAACCGAGGGACAGACAGTGGAAGCTCAATGAAACTTTGCTGAATGACCCGGTTTCCCGCGCATCCGCACTTCAGACGATCACACAATATTTTGACACAAATGACGACCCAGATACACCCCCTCTGACGATCTGGGAAGCACATAAATGTGTACTGAGAGGCCACTACATTGCCGTCTGCACTCAGCGCAAAAAAGACAGACTCAAGCGCATCAAGACCCTCACATCCAAGGTAACCACCTTGGAAGCCACACACAAACAAACACTAGACGACAACACTTACCTTCAACTGACCGAAGCTCGGAGAGAACTTAGGGACCACCTCTCTCAGGGGCTGTTACACACCCTGGCCAAATCGGCCAGGTACTTCTATGAGCACTCCAACAAAAGCGGTCGCCTGCTGGCAAAAATGCTCCAGGCACGACGGAGGGCGCAACATATCCACAAGATAAACACGCGAGATCAATGTAGCACTAGACACCCAGAAGGCATACTAGACGCATTTCAGGCCTATTACAAAGACCTATACAACCAGACACTGACCACGCACGGGACAACCCAACAGACACACCAACGGAGGGTCTCAGACTACCTAGCCCAACACATAACCAAAACGCTCTCCCAGGAACAATCAGAGGACCTGGAGCAACCCCTAACGCTCGAGGAACTCAAGGGAGCCCTGAAAAGCATGAAACCCCACAGAGCACCCGGCCCAGACGGACTACCACTCTCCTACCTCCGCACTTTCAGTGACATCTTACTGCCCAGGCTACTGGAAGGACTAAACTCGATCCGCGAAGGCGGACGATTCCCGACAGATACCCTAGCCGCCACAATCACAATAATTCCCAAAGAGGGTAAGGACCCGACCAATTGCTCGAGCTACCGCCCGATTTCGCTCCTAAATTCGGACCTTAAGCTCTTTGCCAAGGCCCTGGCCCGAAGGATCTCTCCGATCCTTCCGGACCTCATCCACCCCGATCAAGTCGGGTTTATTCCGGGTAGGGAAGCCAGAGACGACACGATACGTGCACTCAACGTCATCCACATAGCGAAAACCAGGAAACACGAGATTGTACTGCTCTCGACGGACGCCGAAAAGGCGTTTGACCGAGTAGATTGGACATATCTCACATCTACCCTCCGCCACCTACGATTCGGTCCCCAGCTATGCAACTGGGTGTCAGCACTGTATACGACGCCGACGGCGCGGATCCGCATTAACGGAACCCTCACGCAAGCTTTCCCCATCAGCAATGGCACACGCCAAGGCTGTCCCCTGTCCCCCCTCCTGTTTGCCCTCTCTCTAGAACCATTTCTGGAGGCGGTCAGACAGGACGGGGGCATTACGGGGGTGACGCTGGACGCAGAGGTACACAAGGTGGCAGCGTATGCGGACGACATGCTGTTCTTCCTAGAACAACCCCTCATCTCCATCCCTAATCTCCTCCAGGCGTTCCGCGACTACCACCAAGTCTCTAATTTGAAATTAAATCTAGACAAATCTGAAGCCCTGCCCTTACTAGACGACGCCGGGTTGGCCGAACGCCTGAGCGCAAAGTTTGCCTTCGCGTGGCGAACGGTCAAGCTGAGGTACCTAGGCACCTGGCTGCCGCGTGACCTCTCGCAACTTTATCAACTGAATTTCCCCCCCCTCCTTGCGAACATCCAAAAGGATCTCCTCAGATGGTCCCCGCAATACCTCACCTGGTTCGGCCGCATACAAGCGTTGAAGATGAACGTCCTCCCCAGACTCCTGTACCTATTCGCGACGCTGCCTACCACAATCCCACAATCATTCTTCCGCACCCTGACACGGGAAATTCAAAGCTTTGTATGGAACCGTTCGGTGTCCCGCATACGCAGGACCACGCTGGAACGGCCAAAGGTTGCGGGGGGAGCTGGGCTCCCCCCCGTGCAGCGATACTACCAGGCCACACACCTGCAGAGGCTAGTTGACTGGCACGCACGCCCAAGCACCAAACGATGGGTGCTCATGGAGACCCAGCAGTCGCAGGGCGCAATCCCGGCCCGAATCTGGCTCGGATCGGTCACCCACTCGGAACTCCGAACACAAAACCCACTCATTGATGCCACCCTCGGAGTCTGGTGTAGGCTGCGCTTTTCCCACCAACTCACCACATCACCTAACCCACTCACCCCGATAGCTTACAACCCGAATCTTGCGGGGGGCCTCCCCCCCGCGGCCTTTCGGAACTTCCTCCAGACGGACTGGATCTACCTACACCAATGGATTGTTGGCAGGACCCTCAAGCCACTGCCCAACGTCATCACTACCCAGCAACCGACCCCGCTTGATAGGTTCCGCTTCCACCAGGTTAAAACCTACTACACGACCCTACAGGGCAAAGACCACATCCACAGACAACTGACTGACTTCGAACGGCTATGCACAGACAGGAAACATATAGAACATGGGGTATCATACCTCTACACAAGCCTACAGTCACTGAGCAATGACAGCCCACTCGGGTTTACAGAAAAATGGGAACGTGAGACGGGCACACACTTGACTACCCAAGAATGGGAGAAAATCTTTCTTTTAACACACAAATGCTCCATAAGCTCCAAATACCAAGAGATGAGCTATAAATTACTCACACAATGGTATAGGACCCCGGAGGTACTAAAACATATGCACGACACAGCCTCTGGAGAATGCTGGAGATGTAATTCCGCCCCTGGCTCCAATCTCCATATCTGGTGGTCATGCCACCGCATAGTCCCGTTCTGGAAACTGATACACACAAAGATTAAGGAAATCACAGACTTAGACCTCCCACTACAACCACTGCCAATGCTTCTCCACCACACAGCCACTTCTACACAACAATACAAAAAATCCCTTACGATACACCTGCTCTCCGCTGCTAAAAGCCTCATCCCACTACATTGGAAAAGCCGGACAGTACCCACCTACACACAGTGGGTGGATAAGGTGGAGGAAATCCACAATATGGAAATGATGACTGCGTCCCTGCGGGAGTGCTCGGACAAATGTGCCCTCCTCTGGTACCCCTGGACTACCTACACGGCACAGAGACGGACTTGACCCCCAAACTCGCTCCTCCACGCGATTCCTGATATACCCACTGTTAACCCCACCCCGACTCCACTGTTAGACCCTAGACCTCAGACTCAGACTCCCTCCCCCCCCCTTTTTCCCCCCTGGCAATACCATGCCAAGACCAGACATCCCCAGAACTTCGAATGCCCATTAGACTGAGCACTCAAAAATCGATTACATAAGTAGCTTTCGCCCTCTCCCTCTAAGCAAGACGTCAACACACCAAAAATAATGGAGTATAACCGCAAGTCCCTGAATAACATAAAACCACCTAAATCTCAAGTGGCACACCTGCGCAGCGCCCTATGCCCCTGACTGAGAAACACCCCGGCGGACATGCCGCAGGTTAAAGATGCACTGACCTAGGGAAACACGCTGAACGCAGCCCTGTACCACCAACAGAAACGACGCACTATAAAAGGTTGATGTAACGTATTGTAACCCGATAATTGTCAACCCCCTTCCCTCCCCCACCCCTATCTCTTTTTTCTGTCTCCCATCCTGACTTGAAAAACTCAATAAATAAAGAATGTCAAAAAAAAAACAAAAACAACAGAAAGATGAAAATTCAAGGTTTATAGAAAAGTTTAAAAAGTATCCCAGCATCAATGACCCTTAAAGCATCTCTGTCGCAAAACATTATTAAATCTACTTCAATATAGCTTCCTGTGTCTAAATATCTTTTTACTTTTCTCCTGAGCACTCTTGTTTCCATAAAATGAATAAAAAAAAAAACATAGGTACTAGTTTTCCTTTTTCATAGCTGACAATGACAAAAAATTACAATGTTCTGTTTTAGTTGCTAATCAGACTTACCCATAATCCATCAATAAAAAGAATCCTACAGAAGGGCAAAGAGCCAACATCATGGACAGAGAAGAAAAAAAACGTCTTTACCCAGATATTGAGGTTCGGCACAAGGAAGAAAAGATTATAAATATGAATAAAAGTAAATGGCACGGGAGGGAGTATAATCATTATGACACAGGGGCATAAGGAAAGAAAACCAAAAGAAAAAATGTGACTGTGCCGCTTTAAGGTTAAGGAATGGGGCTGCTCTCTGGAGTGTTTTTGAACATCCTCCCCTGTGAGATTGATAGCCATCTGGTGGGAAGGAGACATTCAAGCAGAGTAAAACTTCACTGTGGCAAATAGTTTTAAGGTTCCCTCTATGTTGACTTCTGCCTCACACCCCTGAACAGAATATGACTCATGCTCCTGTATAATGTAGTTCATATTGCTACAATATCCATGAAAATACATTTGAATATATTTTTTTTGGAGTCTTATGATGCAACGCACTAGAATGGAAAGTACTGATATTGAATATTAGGTCGTTTTCAATTAGCCACCCGCCACGTCCCTTTAGAATCTTTAACACTAAGCACTGCAGAATCTTCAGCTCCGAGGCTGTCTGCTCAAAGCTAGGCGACTAATTGAAAAGTACTGATCCAAGTAACAGTGATTATGGTCTGCAGCACTGACACAGCAGCAATCAGGCTCATTACGACCGTCTCAATCAAATGAAAAGATTCATCTCAAATCAAATGAAGGTGTTTTTGTTCAGTGATGACGCTCTAGGCTTATGGCTGTAGTGTTCAATGCTAAAGCAGCAGCAGTTACAAACTCAGATAACTCCAACAGATTATGATCCTTTGTGAAAGTTCACTGCTACAATGATACTGACCTATGTACACTAATTTCACATTACAGCAGTGCTGTCCCTGTCTGGAAACTTTGCAGAATTTGCAAAGCCCCTTCCCCCCCCCCATGGTGAAATTGCTGCTGGGGGGTTTGGAGGCCAAGGGGTGGGGGAGGCAGGGAAAGGTGAATTCTGCTTACCTGAATCTGGCCCTTACCGGAGCCCCATCTTCTTCCGGCAGGTCCTTTTCAGCTACTTACACTTTGTACATGTGCTATAGTACAACAGGTCTATGTAGGACCACATGATTGCGGGATCCTCCATAGATAAAGTTAATTCCTTGCAGCCATCATAGACAGCAGTAGATCCCCCCAGTGTCTAGAAGTGTCAGATGTAGGAATTACATAAAGACAAAATACTCCATACTTTGTCTCAGTAAAACTATTGGCTGTGTTGGAATTTTAGTGAAAACACAAATTTTTCAGGGGTTGACAGTGCTGCTTTAAGGAAATATAATGGTGCCCCAGCTGACATAATTAGGCACAGCCTCGCTATGCATATTGTAACAGTCATCTTGCTTATATCAAAGTGCTCTAATGTACGAGGTGATCACTGTTACATTGTGCTATTTTAGATCATTTGGATTGGGAATTGGACTGGGAGTTATGAAAGTGTTTAGCAATCATGCTAATCGTAAATATGAAAGCCGTGTGCATCATAAGTCAAATCACATTACAGAAACAAGCACATGCACACGCACACACTGAATAAACTATACTTTGGAAATTAGTGTGCTTTGCTTATTGATTTTCAAAACGAATGTCCATAGTTTATGCCATTAGTTAGTGTAGACCAAGATGGTCTTTTATTTCTCCATCATTTTAATTTTTATTGAGTGAAATATTAATTGTATTAAATTTGTATGATTGATTGATTATGAGAAGGCTATGGTCAATTTTTTTTTTACAGAAAAGCCTGGCTGTAGGGAAAATTAATCCACTGTCTTTCAATTTACTAGCCAACACTGGAGTGACTGCTTCAGCAATGAAGGAGGTGGGTCAGTAATTAAAAAGTTGTAAATATTAACTGTGCTGCCAGTATGAGGAGTCTCTCATATATTTAATTAGATACATTCTTTCACTAAATTGGTTAACAGATATATCAGAAAAAATTGTACATTATATATATATATATAGGCAAAAATGTGATTCTTTGTTAAACTAATTTGCATATGCCCACCCAGAATCCTTTGCGGTTGTAACATCACTGCTGATTTGGGATTTCTGTGGGAAAAGCAAGTCTTATGGCTTGACTGGTGTGCAGATTTTTGTTTAGCATTGTATTAACTATCTACATATATATATATATATATATATATATATATAATTTTTAAACTGTTGTGACTTCAGTCAGGGTTTCAGTTCAATGAAAAGTAAGATGATAAAGAAACGTATTAGAAAAAACCTGTCACTAAACGTGTGTGGTGTGGATTTATAGGCTATATATTATTCGAGAAGAGAACCAATGTTTTGTGTCCATGTTTCCAGAGAGACAGTCATTAGCTAGTTGGTGCAGCAGATACAGTTTATATGATGGTTGCTGAGCAGTTTGAATATACATAGCAATCATTTATAAATGCATATTAAAATTTTTAGAATTCTCGCCACGACATCATTTTTAACATGGACTATACAATATCTGTGGTATTTTACTCTTGCAAGTGGCTACAATGCGTTTCAATTGTTTTGGAACATGTACAAGAGTCCTACTGAATCATAGCAGCACTTAAGATAAACTTACCCTTATTCCCTGATCAGCCACAACATTAAAATCACCTGCCTAATATTATGTAGGCATAACAGTAACACCCCACAAGACTAGTCACTTTGCAGATGCTCTGACCCAGTCTAGCCATCATTATTTAACCCTTATCAAAGTTGCTCAGATCTTTTTGCTTGTCCAGTTTACCTGCTTGCAATGAAATGCAAGAACTGACTGTTCACTCGCTGCCTAATATATCCCCTGCCTTGACAGGTGCCATTGTAGCAATATGATCAATGCTATTCACTACACCTGTCATTGGTTTTAAGGTAGTATCTGATCAGTGTAAAATGTCAACATCATTATAACTCCTTTTAGACCATAAATTATCTATGATCAAATATTGTATATATATATATAGTTAATACAATGTTAAACAAAAATCTGCACACCAGTCAAGCCATAAGACTTGCTTTTCCTACAAGAATCACACATTTGCAGTAATGTTATTGTAACGGGCCGTTAACGAGCAGCTACTGCACTCACCAATCTCCCGAACAGGAAACACACAAATTCTCCAATTCCTGAACTGGAAACACACAAATTCTCCAATTTTTGTAAAAAGACACAAAAATACACAATGTTGCAAATAATGAATAAAACACATACATTCTACATATCCCCAGATAGCTTAGATCTGAGCGCACATTATTACCAAATGACGCTCAGATCACATATATACAGTTCAATCGCCATGGAGCCAAAGTCTTTCCCATAGTCTTTCATTACACGAATGTGCTCCATGGCATAGCCATCTGGGGTAGCACTATTCACATGTACAAAGTGCCGAATGACCCGGTGTCCGTGTAATTACAAGAGAAGGGCAGTCGGCGGCTCACCGGTGTTCGTGAGTTTAAATGTCCGTTTTGAGTTCCACAGTTCTGAAGCTGAACACCGCTGGCCGTTCGGGAGTTTAAGATGGCCGCTGCCACGTGTTCGGTTATACGAACAGCAGCCACCCAGCGTTCACCAATTAAGCTGAGGTTAACAAGGTGGTCCTTGCCCAGGTGGTCCCCCCATTCGTGCGTTCGTTTGGTAGATTCAATCTACCGAATGCCCAGGCAGAAAGGCACGAACCAGCCTTTCTGCAGAGGAAAATAACAGCGTTTAATATGGGGCCATAGTCCAGAGGGTGCAGGCGAGCAACCAGGCTTCTCCAGTGCTTCGTGGCGAGGTTGGTTCCGCCACAGTTACTACCTCAAAGGATTCTGGGTGTGCATATGAAAATTAGTTCAACAAAGAATCACATTTTTGCCTCATTACATTTTAAACATGGATTCCTTTGAGTCTGTGTTTGCTGTATACAACAACTTTGAAACACAACTTAGAAGAAGATGCAAAGCCAGTGAATGGACAGCTGTTTCATTGTTAATGCAAATCATCAGCATGAGGTTGATTACTGGCTTTGCTTGTGAAGCAAAAACCAAAAAAGATATGGTGGGAAAAAATTGTGATTGAAGTGTGTGGATAGTAGGATATATATAAATATATATATATATATATACACAGGGCCGTTTAAGAGCCCATTGGGCTTGGTGCTAAAAATTATGATGAGCCTAACTACAGAATCTTATTGACAGAAAAAACTAAAACAGTGATATCTGCCAAGCGTCATGTATCTGGTGGAGGTGGTGCTCAATGGAAACTCACAGGATATAGCTATCAGAAAATACATACCCTATGCTAATCTCTCACTTTCATCTTTCATGTAAATCCATACCCCCTAACAACAGTGTCCTGTGAAGAAGGATTTCAATGGGCGAGTGATGTGAATCACGTGACCAGAACCACTCAAAGGGACAAACATGCCCAAAAAGGGGGCATGTCCTGACAAAGAATTAAATGGTCAGCCTGGCATGAAGGCACGTTAGGCTGTCTGCCAATCAGGCAGGATGACCAACCTAGGGCAAACTGTGCAGACAGCACCCTGAGTGTGGCATAAATGTGCTATCTCTACGCTTTCTAAGGACTTTCCCCTAGCAGACGCTGGTCCACTCCTTTCCTAACCTTCTTACTAGCAGCTAGAAGCTCCTGTTATACAGTCTGGGACAGAGAAAATGTGTATGTAGTGAGTGTAGAAGAAAGAGAACATGCTACAGTGTTAGAGAGACTGAAGCAGCAAAAGCATTTGCATAGTGCGCAGTCAGCTTTACCTTAACTTATTTAATTGTCAGCCAGTCTTAAGCCATGCCTAAGCAAGAGCATGTGAAGAGTAGTTAATAAAAAAATAAAAAAAGGGGGGAGGAGGGGTTTAATCAATGGGCATATTCCAAATGCATGCAGTATATATATCCCAACAATTGAAAATTGTAAAATCACATTTATCTCAACAATAGAAGATAAGAAGAACGTTGTTAGTATCCACAGGTTTTCATATCAAGCAATGAAAATAATATCACACTCACAGGTCTTTGAATAGTCTAAAATATTACAAAGTTGTTTTCTTATGTCTAAACCAATCCACATTAGTTCAGAATTGAGTGTGAATGACCCAAGCAAGCACTGATTAGCTAAGATGCCACTGGACCCCTTTATTAGTAGGAACTTTGGGACTTAAACCCTACAGATGAACCTATATCTGCAAATCAGGGGTAGTTCAGATACAGTTATATAGATACCTGCATTCCTATACTTTGCGTGAATACCCAATGCCTTTTCTTACAGACACTGATGGGGTTACTCGCTAAACTCCAAATTTCCATAAGTTAAACTTACACTGAAGACCACTGTAACTGCTTAACCATTTATATGGTTATAATGCAGTGGTGTATTTTGGATCTGTGCTGCCCTAGGCATGACGGAACTCAGGCACCCTCTAATTTACGTTTGTACCGCCCCTTCCTGTCAAGACCACACCTCTTCCTGTTAACGACTAACACACACTTTGACTGACAGACACACATGGACACACACACTCACAGACAGTCAAACACTCTCACCGATTTGACACAATCTGACAGAAACACACACACAATCACTCACTCACAGACACACGGACACACACACTCACTGACAGATACACTCACCGACAGACACGCGCACACTCATTGACATACACACATAATCACTCAGACAGACACTCACCCACATTCACTCACAGATACACATTGACAGACATACACACATTCACTGACAGACACACACACAGTCACTCAGACACACACACATTCACTGACAGACACACATGCTCACTAACAGACATACACTGACAGACATACACACACTCATTCAGAGAAACACACTTACAGACACACACTCATTCACAGACACACTGACTCACAGACACATACTGAAACACACTGACAGCTATACACACACACACACATGCACATACACATTCACTGACAGACACACAGTCACTGACATACTCACTCAAAGAAACACTGTCACAGACTGACATGCACACACACACACACACTGACAGACATACAAACTCATTTCCACCCAACACTTATTTTTTTATTATTTTAATTTAAATCTTTCACCTGTGGTCCAGTTGGGCTCCTGGGATAGCTGAGGTCAGGCTGTTGGGTAGACAAGCAGGCATGTGGGCGGGCAGGCGTGCAGGCGGGCGTGCCGGCAGGCGGTCGGGGGCGCAAAGCAGGCAGTGAGGGTGCTGAGCTCTTCCTGCTCAGCTCCCTCGCACGTCGCAGAGTGTCATAATCCATTACTCTAGGACGCGTGAGGGAGCTGAGCAGGCAGAGCGTCTAATTTTCACATCTTTAAAATCAAAGTTCCCACCTTGGGCACCAGTTTTAAAGAAATATATTGCAAAACTAGAAAAAGTGCAGAAGTGATCTACAAAACTAATAAGAAGGATGGAAACAGCATTTATGAAGAAAGGCAAGAAAAACTAAATTTATTTTCATAAAAATAAGGTATCTCAGCAGATATGATTGCACAATACAAACATATACAGGGTCAGTACAGAAGAGGAATGGATTTTTCACAGTTAGAGCAATAACGATGTGGAATTCTCTATTCAATTAAATTGTCTTATGTAATGGATCACCTGGCACCCCGACTGGGTACCTCCGTTGATGGATGCTCCTAGCGCTTCCTGAGGTCTCCAAATACTCCAGCTGACACCATAACCACCGTGGACTCCTTCAGAGACCAAGACAGGAACAAGCTCTTACAAGCAAGAGAGTATAGACTAGTATAAAGACTAGTATAGTATAAAGACTAGCAAAGCAATCCCTTGTAGCAGATTTGCCCAATAAGAGACGGCACTCCAAATTGAGGGTGAAGTAGAACTGAAGTTTTAATGAAACACTCTGCTTTTATGCACATTTTACACACAGAGTACCGCCCACAGGGTTTTTAAGAACAACCAATTACGTAAAAATCCCATTCATTCCCACAAAATCCTCCCCTCTGTCTGTGATATAATTACTGAACACAATGGGTTAATGTAATTATCACAGGCAGGAAAATATACTTTTTATACATGTACTGTAACTTTAAAACTATACATTCAATCTTCATAAAAAGCATATCTTACTCAGCATACTTTAAATATAAACACTCTCAAAAATCATACAAATCCCTCCAGCGGTTAAAAAGTTAACTGGAAGTCCTTTCTGACCGACCGCAAGCACATTGCAGTTCCATAGATTTGGGCTGTGTGGTTGGTCTATTTCAGGCAGAAAAAAGTATTAAGTCCCATTCGAATGCACGAACCAGGCACCATTCGTGCAATTGGCTCAGTATAGCAGTACATTCAAACTGCCGAATGGGACTTCGTTTCCAGCCGCAGAGTCTAAGTGTCAGAGAAGGTAAGGGTCAGCGGTGTTCATTGAAACATGTAGCCGATTTCCGTTCCATGAATTTGGCAGCACACACCGCTGACCACGTTTGGCTGAATAAAGATGGCCGCCGCCACGTGTTCGTTTGTACGAACGACGGCCACCTAGCGGTCGGAAATTTACCTACTGCAGGCTCTCAGTCTGGGAGGTAAATTGCCTGCACGCTTCCACTTCTGGGTGGTCCGCCTGTGTGGTACTTGGTTCAGTAAGCCCCATTTACTGAACCAAGTGGGAGAAAGCCATGCACAAAGGATTTTAAAGGTTTGGGGACATAGTCTTAAAGGTGCATTGTCACACAAAGTCTCAATATGTCCCCAGATGGTTCTTAAAGGGCCAGCACAGTCCAATACAAGTCCAAAAGCCCAAATGCAGTTCTTAAATGGCCGTACACAGTCCAATAGAAGTCCATAAGCCCCAAGACTGTTGTTAAAGGGCACAATCTCCCAGGGGCCATAGTCAGAAGGTAGGAGGCGGGCAAACAGGCCCCTCCAAAAACCAGTGGCAAGGTCACTTTCGCCACATCCTAGATTTTTGTTTTGGAAAAACAGAATATTCAATGATGTAAATATGATTTACAACCTAGACTACTATATAACTATGTACTATGAGAGCCTCTAATAGGTCATCCCCTTGGTGCTGCTTAAGTTTTAATGAGGAAGCATTAACCTGAGCAGCATTGAACAGCTCTGGACCGGCCAGTCCATAGGTCCAGGTGGGACCATGGCTCCAGGCGGCACTCTGGCCCCGAGACCTGACACCAGGAGGGGGCCCAGTGGCTTGCCCTGTATGCCGTGGGCCCCTCCATTCAGACAGGCCAGGAAAGAGCCCAGCACCATTGATCTGCAGAGCATTGCTGCGGGCTACCTCTAAAGCTCTGGGGGCTTGCGAGACCTCAATCACATGGTCTGCATGAGAGAACACCAGACCACCAGGAATATTACATTAAAAAAGGTACACAGCCTCCCCAAGCCACAATGTATTGGGCCAGTCCTAGGGCAGCTGACTGCTGAGTTTCAGCTGGCATGACTAGAAGGAAGTGTGTAATATCTGCCTTGGCCACACGTATGGTAGGGGCAGGGTTATGGGAAGCCAAACACCCTAATTCCATGTCATTTGCAAAAGTAGACAACCCATGGCGTTCCAAAATGTCTTTTTTGGGTATTCCAAAATTGACATCCTTTTTTATTAGCTGCTTTATTATGTATTTCTTTTCTGTAGCCAAAATATGGGGCCTGCCCACTTCAGTCTTCATACATGGAAATGTGACAAAAAAATATTTCTGGGCCTAAGTCATCTTGGAGACAATGTGGAACGCTAGATGCAGTGGCGTACTAAGGGGGGGGCGGGGGTGGAGGTCCGCCCCGGGTGCCACCAGGGTGGGGGGTGCCATGACCAGCCTCGCCGCCCCCCCCATGCTGCAGCCGTCCGAGCGCTCTGTAGAGAGCCTCAGGCGGCTGCAGCTTTGCCCGGGCGGTGCGTCCATGAGGGCGGACCGCACCGCCCGGGCGCAGCCTGAGGAGAGGCTGACAGGAGGGAAACGCTCAGCGCTCAGCGCTCCCTCCTGTCAGCTCCCTCACTGTAGCGTGGCCGAGCCCTGCAACATTGATAGTCCGACTGGTACAGAGAGCAGCTGTCTCCTGTACCCGGCACTTCCTGTTAATCCGGCCGGGTACAGGAGACAGATGCTCCCTGTACCCGCGGACTATACAGGGCTCGGCAACGCTACAGCAAAGATAGGGGGGGGAGAGAAAGGGGGTGAGAAAAGAGAGAAAGGGGGGGTGAGAAAGGAGGGGGCAGGAAAGAGGAGCAGGCAAGTGAGAGAAAGGGGTGAGAAAAGAGAAAGGCAAGAGAAAAGAGAAAGGGGGTGAGAAAGAGGAGAAGGGGGGTGAGGAGAAAGGGAGGGGGTGAGGAGAAAGGAGGGGGTGAGAAAGAGGAGAAAGGGGGGGGGTGGAGAGAAAGAGAAAGAGGAGGAAGCAAGGAGAGAAAGGAGGGGGGGGCAGAGAAAGGAGGGGGGGTGAGAAAGAGGAGAAAGGGGGGTAGAGAAAGGAGGGGGTGGAGAAGAGGAGAAAGGGGCGGAGAAAGGAGGGGGTGAGAAAGAGGAGAAAGGGGGGTGAGAGAAAGGAGGGGGGTGGAGAAGAGGAGAAAGGGGGGGTGAGAGAAAGGAGGGGTGAGAAAGAGAAAGGAGGGGGTGAGAAAGAGGAGAAAGGAGGGGGTGAGAAAGAGGAGAAAGGAGGGAGTGGAGAAAGAGGGGGTGAGAAAGAGGAGAAAGGGAGGGTGAGAAGGGAGGGTGAGAAAGAGGAGAAAGGGGGGTGAGAAGGAGAAAGGGGGGGTGAGAAGAGAAAGGAGGGGGGGAGAGAAAGAGAAAGGAGGGGGGTGAGAAAGGAGAGAGGGGGTGAGAGAGAAATTAGGAGGGGGAAGAGAAATTGAAATTAGGGAGGGGAGAGAGAAATTGAAATTAGGACGGGAAGATATTAGAGGTGGGGGAAAGAGAGAAATTAGGGGAAAGAGAAATTAGGAGGGGGTGAGAAAGAGATATTAGGAGGGGGGAAAGAGAAATTAGGGGAGAGGAAATTAGGTAAAGAGATAGGAGGGGGGAAAGAGAAATTAGGGGGGTAGAGAAATTAGGGAGGGGTGGTGGAGAAAGAGAAATTAGGGGGGAGAGAAATTAGGAGGAGGGGGGAGAGAAATTGAAATTAGGAGGGGGAAAGAGAAATTAGGGGGGGAGAGAAATTAGGAAGGGGGGTGAGAGAGAAATTAGGAGTTGGGGAGAGAAATTGATATTGGGGGGGAAGAGATATTAGGAGGGGGGAAAGAGAAATTGGGGGGAGAGAAATTAGGAGGGGGGTGAGAAGAGAAATTGGGAGGAGGAGAAGGAAATTGGAGCGGGAGGAGAGATTGACATTCATCACATACACACAATGCACCCCTTGCACACAGAAAAACACACAATGCATACATAATAATAATACATACACAAGCAATGCAACTGTTACACACAATGCATCCCTTACACACACAGAAACACACAATGCATTCATTACACACACTCAATGCACCCCTTACACACATTCAATGCATCCCATACATACACAGAAACACACCTTGCAGTCCTTACACATACAAACACAATTTCACACAATGTATTCCTTACACACATATCAGGGCATCCCCTACACACTCCACCCCCTGTGAACAAACTCATTGGTGGAACATGAAGGTGGACCCTGGGACCCAGACCTTGAGCTGTGTAAAGGACCCCCAAAAAATGGAGCTGCTTCCCGTTCTCCCAGAACATTGATTTTTTGTGACCACAGTTACAAACCGCCTCCAGAGAGCCTGTTCTGCACCAGACCAGTGGAGCCAGACTGCAGCTAGAGCCCATCATCATCCTTATCTGGTTGTAAGTAGGCAATCTAGTATATTATTATTCGTGGCACTAAGCTCTAATTTACCTCACATTAAAGAAACACTATAGTTCCCAGAACCACTGCAGCTTAATGTAGTGGTTCTGGTGTCTATAGCCTGTCCCTGCGGCCGCACTGCAGCACTGGCGTTAGTTAACATGGCAAATCATATGGGTGGAGCATTGTGATGTCACATGGGGGGGGGGGGCGGCAAACTTTACTTTTGCCTAGGGCGGCAAAAAATCCTTGCACCGGCCCTGGCTGGAGGGGGCTGTGTGAGCTGTGGCCGCACAGTGTCCCATGGTAGTTAGGGTGCCGTGCGGCCAGTACAGCTCACACAAGCAAACAGCTGATAAACTGGCCGCACGGAGGAAATGTGTATGTGTGACTGTCAGCCTGTGACTGTGCGTGACTGTCTGCCTGTAACTGAGTGTCTGACTGTCTGTGTAACTGAGTGTGTGACTGTCTGCCTGTAAATGTGTGTGTGGGGCTGCAGGGATTTTGTAGAAGGGGGTGGGGGTTTTGCATTGGGACAGGAGTCTTTATAAGGGGGGATAAGCAGGGGATTTGTGGAAGGGGGTTGCGGGGGTTTTGTAGATGGGGCAGTACAGGATTTGTAGAAGGGGCAGGACAGATGTTTTGTAGGAGGGGCAGGGCAGGACAAGGGTTTTGTAGGAGGGGCTGACAGTGGTTTTGCAAAGTTTACAAATTGTAAAAATAAAAGAAATAAAACCTTTAACATTTTTTACAGGTTTTTTTTTTTTTTGGGGGAGGGGGGTGGGGGGGGTGCCAAGCACAGGATCCGCCCCGGGTGCCAAATGCTCTAGGTACGCCCCTGGGTGGAAGTATACTCATCCCAGCTTTTACATTTCTTTGGGCTGCTGTCTTGCTTTAAATGTTGATGTTTGCAGCTGTAACTAACAGACTGACGTCTGCTATTTCCCCACCGTCATGCGTTATTAGCACCTGCGTCAATGATATGGATTTCCTGGCCGAGTTCAGTTATGATTGCAAGCCAGCCAACAAGCCATGATAGTAAATATTGAACTTCAAACTGACCTCAGTTATTGTGTTGCTACATAATCCATTTAGTAAATCAATGGGTATACATATATTTTTGTGAAGATTCAAATTTTATGAAAAACTGTGGTGTGAAAGGTCTACTTCCAATGCTCCTCAAACCAGTTAATTGTGCTGTTACTCTTGGCAGGCAAGCTATGATCAATTAACTGATTTCACTAGGAACCAATTATTTTCCTATACATCAGTGTATGACAAAATAGCTGGGTTGGAAACATAGTTCATCTATTTATTTATGTTTGTATTTATTTTAGTTTATTATTCCATTTTGGCATTACATTTTACATTTTTGGACCAACTCCTGAAATTCACAGACTTACAAAGGGTAAAATTACTCAACTGATAAAATTAAAGGCAACAATAGCAGGTCTGGACAGGTTCCCTAGGTCAGCTATACTTTCAATTCAACTGCTTTGATCTTACATTTTAAATACACTTTGAATTCTCACTTTAGTGAAGAACCCTGATACTCTCAGAATGCACAAACCGACCATATACTTACTAATGTATTAACTTGACAGAGAATTCTGAGAATTTACAAGAATCACAAATGCGGGGCCAAGATAGCCGAGTTAGAGCTTTCCCCTAGTATGAACATTTGAGTATAACATTTGCAATTCCCTTCTCAGTTCATGTTTTATAGAATTTTACTTATTAGAGAATTGTCCATAACTTGGTATCTTCATAACCTTTCTTCATTATTAATAATCTGCCTCTCTCCTCTTCATGTTTACTGGTTTATGCTGGCCGCCGTCTCTTTACCCTTATTCTGTCTAGATTCTACCAATGATTAATTTTTCAGGTGTCTTTTCTATTTTCTCTATAAGTCTCTGTGTTCTTTGTCTTTCCCTAGTGGCCCCTTTCCTACAAGTACAATGAAAGCACAAACAAAATGTCAGATAGCCCATAATATAGGCCCAGAATAGAAAATCTCCGGGGGGCCTCAGGTGCTTTATAAATAACTCCTACGATGTTCTCACTCCAAGTCACTGAATTCATAGACCATAGCAGCTTAGGCTGCGGAATCTTGAGATCAGAGGGCAAACCTGCCTTGGAAGATCCTACCAATGGAGTATATTGTCCTACAGTTGGATTTGCCCAATGTGCGTAGATCAATAATTTATACCTGGCAAAAGGAGAATTGGAACTCTGAGCTCCTATAGCCAACATGCGAGAGTGAACACCTTGCACTGGGCAGGTGACATCATCCTTTTATGCAGAATGACATCGCCAGGTATCAAATTAGTTCAAAAAAAGTGTTAATAAACAGTAATATAGAAATTATATGCATTGGTTAGAATCTTAGATAACAGAAAACAAAGGAGAGATTTTACATTGTACCCTTTAAATATGCAGTGCTCCCTATTTTATGGCAGGCTCTCCCTGGAATCTTCAGCCCACCTATACACCCAAGACCCTTTGAAATTAACAGAACCTAAGTGGTTGTGAATTGCTCTATATAAATCAACTCCCACCCCCATTTCCCTTTTTTTGTCACTAGAATCCACTGCTGGTCATACCTCTTTGGCTGCAAAGAATTCATTACTCTCTATCTATCTCTCTCTATCTATCTATTTATCTAAATAGGGCTTAAAATCTTCGCTTGCCACTAGCCATTGGCAGTTAAGCCCCGGCAAGTAGAAGTTTAGATTTGATGAGTATGCTATTAACTCTCCGTGCCTGCAGTGGCAAGTAAGTTTTAAGGTTCGACTGATGGTGCAGGACGCAATTTTAAGCCTTTATATTTCTCGTAGTCCTAAGCAAAGGTCAGTGAATCTGTGTATGATAAACTAACCTCTCACATTATCTAATAAAGTAGATCAGACACATTTCATGTGGAAGTGCTTATTTTAATTCGGCAAATAAAAGTAGCTTAAACTCATTTTTGGTTAAAGCAAGGTATAAAATGTTTATTTTGTTTTCTCTCCCTTTCTCCTACTTCTGATTAGAATAATTCTGCTTTTGGTATGAAGTAAATGTGATATTTCGCAGAAGAATCAGGGAGGGATCTGGGTTTTGGTGATGTGTATTAATATCCTGCTAAGTCCATGCCAGTAGAGACCGGTTCATTAAAATCAGAAGGGCATAGAATGACGGTCTGATGGTATTTAGAAATTTGGTTTGGTGGGCTGGCTAGGAAGAGTTTGCTGTTGTATATAAAAACTCTTATGGATTGACATTCTCTATAAACAGTGTCCAAATTGAAGTTTCCTTTCCCCCGGAAAGCATCCAACACGAGAGATCACAAGTCTGGCAACGAGTGTTAGTAATGAACATTTTAATGGGTTTAGGAATTTCATTCATGTTTTTTTTTTTTGATGGCCTGGTTGCTTCAGAACATGATACTGAGAAAAGGAAAAAGATTAGGAGGGAGCCTTCCAAAATAACGTCCAGGTAATGATGGCATATTGTAATTTAATTTTTTATTTTTTTTTAAATTGCATCATCTTATTATGTAAAACTATAGCTATTCGGATTTGGTTTATTAAGCCATACAATTACTGCTTGATTTGTTGAAGGTTGGAAAGACCCAAACACAACCCATACAGAATGTCCAAGGAGAGTGTTATGTGTCTTGCCATCCATAACATTGAAGAGTATGGGGAAACCTGAAATGGGTTAAAAATCCTGGAGAAAGTAAAATATAAATATATATACATACATTTATTATGACCATATGGTGCACAAAATGGTCCGTTAGTTAGGCACAGTAATGCTTCCTTTTTGCTTCCTTTTTAAAAACAACAACAAAAAGTTTTATGTAAGCTTTAATTTTTTTATTTATTTTTAGTTTAATTGAATTTCCTTCTGATGTCACAAATGCTTTCCATAAAGGCTTTTATTGTAATGTAAAATAAAATGCACTGCTTAGTTCACTGTTACTGTGAAATTCACTGCTTAGTATAATGTTCCTATGACATTCCTTGAAGCTTGGAAGCTTTGTCTCTGCAAGGTCACCTGTTACATATACTGTGCAGCTCAAGAGCACTTGATATGAACAAAGCCCCTCATTCCGTATTACTAGTGTATACATATTTTTTGTTTGTTTTTATCTATAGTACTTTTAGGAAGGAAAAAAAACACTTTCCAGAATTATCTTACGGTACGCCTCTATGCAGCATTTCTAATCCAATTATATTTATTTATGCTATCATCAGTATTGTCAACAATGCAGACCATCCTTGCTTGATCTGGTCTCAGCTTTTTGATCTGGTCTTTTCTTCACCTGGTAATGAATGTGCCAAAATTCCACGACAGATCCATATAATGCAAGTCAGCTTACTTTTCCTATTACTATTAAGTCTTAAAAACCATTTAAGATAAAGCTCTATACACTGACATGAAAGGAACACTTTGGTCATATAAATGAAGTTGTTACGGTGCCATAAGGCCAATGAGTGCCTTAAGGACTGATCTGCGCTTCTTTTTTATGGTGAGCTACTGACTGGCAGGGATAGACAACCTTCGGCACTCCAGATGTTGTGGACTACATCTACCATAATGCTCTTACACCCATAATGCTGGCAAAACATCATGGGAGGTGTTGTTCAAAACATCTGGAGTGCCGAAGGTTGCCTATGCCTGGCTTAGAGAATCAAGTTTAACCCTTTATGCTACAAGTGCACCTGGGGGCCTCCTTGTACAATAACAACCTTTTTTTAGATGACGTTGACATGGTGACCGCAGTTTCCCTTTAATGACTTAAAGGGACTCTCCAGTGCCAGGGAAACAAACTGTTTTCCTGGCACTGCAGGTCCCCTCTCCCGCCCACCCCCATCCCAAGTTGTTGACCCCTTCAGTGACTTACCTGAGACCAGCGCCGATGTCCCTCGGTGCTGGTTCAGGGTCCGCCCACACTCCTATGACACCTATTGTGTATGCGCGGCCACCAGCGGGGGGAGACCTAATGTGCATGTGTGGCAATGCCGCACACGCACATTAGGCCTCCCCATAGGAAAGCACTGAAAAAAAAAAACATTGGGAAATGTGTGCTATAGACCTGGAAGTGCCCTGTAGTGGCTGTCTAGTAGACAGCCACTAGAGGAGAACTAAACCCTTCAAGGTAAATATCGCAGTTTATGAAAACTGCAATATTTACAGTTGCAGGGTTAAGGGTAGTGGGAGTTGGCACCCAGACCACTCAAATGGGCAGAAGTAGTCTGGGTGCCTGGAGTGTCCCTTTAATATGTGCACAGGACTGTCAGAATGAAATGGAACCATGGAAAAATAAACATTTACTTTACATTTAAATTATCTACTAAAGTGAGAATTCAAAGTTAATTCATAGTGAATTGCAAATTTAAGACAAACGTGGCCAAACGGGAAGCAGAAGTATTTTGGCCTTACATTTGAAATTCACTTTGAGTTCTCCTGTGCATAATCCTGTAAATGTATTTCCTGGAAAATCTGAGCATTAATGTTTAAAGCAGCATTGGCAGTTATCTGATTAGATGTTGATTTTATGTTTTCACTTGCTATATGAACAAAAAGTATTCACTAGGAACATTTACTGATGATATAAAGCATCAAAATCAGATTTTACAGTTTTTTTCTTCACTTCTTGTTCCAAAGAAAGAGCCTTCCAAGGGCCCACAATATATACAATTCCATTTGTATGTAAGAACAATAATTCTTTTTAATATCTTACTGTTTATTTCAAAGTACCCAATGTACAACTTTACACTGATTCATTTGTAACATACAGTGATATATTCAATTATTGGATCTATTGTTCAAACAGACTTACACAGACTTTGGCCTGCTTCATTGGAGGTTTCTCGGAAGTAATTTACTGTTTATACTTTGCTGATTAGTACTGAAACCATACACGTTTAGCTACATTGTGTGTCATTAATCAATATAGACCTTCATGAAATGTGGGGTTTTTCATAAATACCATAACTTGGGTCTGGCCCCACTGTCTTTACTTGTTGATGTAGGTGTTAAAACTCTGTGTGTAACTAAGATGGACATCATTACGTCACAACATAACAACTACAATGTTGGTTCTTAAAAATAAAAAAAAGTATTTCCTTTTCAGATTCTGTATTTCATTTTCATATAAATGTTGATACTCTCTGCAAATGTATAATTTAATTCCTAAAATGTGTCATCGCATCAGAATGTGAAAATTACGATGAGTGGCCGGAGTGGACACATTTGCTTATCAAGCTTGTTAAAAACTAATAAAACCTAAAGTAGATAATTGCTCTGAGATTACAACTCCCCTTTTTCTTTTCACAAAGACTCTTATCGCCTGTTTGTCAGTTCACTTCAATTACCGCATCCATTATACTTATCATTCATTATAGGCTTGCATAAGCAAACAGATGTCAAATGGTCATGCATGGCTGCTTACACATTCATGGGAATATGAAGTTTACAACCACAATTCAAATGCTTTCACACCAAGAAATAGTTCTTTAATGAACTCTGGCTGACAGTAGATTATATTTAAATTTATATCAAACCTATTTTTGTCCAGGTGTCACTATCCCTTTAAATAAATAAATATTTCTCTTCTTGTCAATCTTCTTTACTGTTGACAGTGTGGTGTTGGTAGTCAGTGCCGGTCACTATCCACAGAAAATAACCTTCAGCATAATTGATCCATGACAATCTCTGATACAAGCCAATACCTAAAACTTCACTTCACTTTCTTAAGATTTATGTCATACATAGCCAGTACAAATATTGGTTCTGTGTGCCTGGAATCTCAAAGGAAAAAAGTCAATACTACAAATTGTGGAGAGATTGGAAAAGTAAGGAAGATGGCTGAATAAAGAGGTTATGGAAGAATGCTCTGACTAAAAGACACATTTTATTTTTTTCAAGAAAAAAATTGATGTTTTAACTTGTCCTGATGAACATAATTGTGACTGTTTGCACCGCGTGTGGGCTTTGGTTGGTAACTGATGTCGATTGGCATCCACATTTGTTTTCCTGAATTGCTACCTATCTCCTGTAGGTATAATGTACTGTTGTGCTGGTGTATTTTGCGGACTGCTGTGAGGAACTTTAAGGATGCATAAACGTTGGTGATGAGAGAGTTAGCTATTTTTTTTAAAGTTTGCTTAAAGGGACACTGTAGGCACTGTATATGCTTAATCTCATTAAACTGGTTATAGTGTCTGGAGTCCACCATTTCTTTCAGCATTAAACAGTTTTTTATGTTTTTTTTTTTTTTTTTATATTTATCATTTTTATTGAGGGTTCAACATCATAGTATTACACAGTAGGATCTAATACATTGGAGCCGTAAGAAACGGGTACAGTAACAGATCTGAGTGGCAACTGATTTCCAGTTACCTAATTATTCAAGCGATGCTTCAGGGTGCCACATATACAACAGCTCCATAGGCTGTTATTCCGTAATTGCTCTACTGGTTTCCTCAGAGTTGAGAGGTTTGCCAACGTGGCTATAACCCTTGATTTCTCAAGAAGAAAAAAAGGGGGGGGGGGAGGATGGAAGTAGGTGGGAGATGTCGGGAACTAGGGGGAAAAAAGAGGGGGGGGGGGTTTCGGGATGCTCCCCTATACATGTGTATTAGAGGGAGGTGTTCGTCGCCATGCTGTCACGGTCATCTACCATTTGGACCAAATGCCCTTATACTTCAGTAGGGTACCACTAATCGTGTGTGACATTTCCTCATACTGTTGGGTGAGATTCACTTTGGTAATTACCGACTGTATGTCTGGTGCTAAGGTGGATTTCCATAGGGCAGCTATTCGTTGCTTTGCAGCTAGCGTGATGTGGGTGATCAGTGTGGCCTCGTGGGCTGTTATTTCGGGTGGCATCATATGGAGCAGGTAGTGTTCAGGGGCAGGTGGTAGGTCTATCCCTACTCTGAGTTTTATCAGGTCTTGGATTTGTTGCCAGTATTGGCTGAGTGCAGGGCAGTACCAGAATATATGGCTTAGGGTGCCTTCTTGTTGGTTACAGCGCCAGCACGTTGCCCGGGAGCCCGGGTATATTTCGGCCAGCCGTTGAGGCGTGTAGTACCATCGAAGCCATAACTTGTAGGCCGCTTCTACGTGGTCTAGGCAGTGTGTGGCTTTTTTTACTAATGACATGGCCCTCATCCATCTGTGCGGCTCAAAGGTACTTTTCAACTCCCTTTCCCATTGTAACATGTAGGATTGTTTTGTTGGCCTGTCTAAGTCTAATAGGCGATGGTAACATAGGGACAATGGCTTTTTGGGGGGTTTTTGGCCCAGGCACATCGTGTCAAAACAGTTGTGGGGTTGTGTGAGCATGGTTAGTTTTTTGACGTCTCCTATTATGTGTTTAATACGAATGTATGTGAAGATCTCCTTGTTAGGTATGAGGTATTTTTTCTGGAGGTCGGGGAATGGTAGTAGACCATCTATTCCCAGGAGATGTGATATTCTGGTCACTCCTTGTCCTATCCATCCCTGCAAGGGGAGGTCGTGAGTGTGGTGCTGGAGAGTAGTCAGCGGGGCAAGGGCTTCTATGTTCCCCCCGGTCATTTTTGGGGCCCATCTGAGCCACACCTGGAGTGATCCCCTCGATGTCGAGAGTAGCTTGGGATAATAGGGTTGGGCCTTTGTCGTGGTCCACAGTAGGTCGCCGAGGGATAGAGGCGCGCTGAATGCACTCTCTAGGTGGAACCACATTGGGTAGTCTGAGGGAGCCAGAAGGCGTGCCATCTGGGCCAGGTGTGTCGCTAGATAGTATTTGGTTATGTGGGGCACACCCACCCCACCTCCTCCCATAACCATACTGATGTTCGCCAGAGATACCCTTGGTGGTTTCCGTTTCCATATGTGCGCATTAATAAGGCTTTGGAATGCCCGGAGGGTGTACTTGGGGAGGGTAATCGGTAGGGCTCTAAAAAGAAATAGTATTTGTGGGAGGATGACCATTTTGATGGCATTGATACGTCCTAGCCAAGATGTGTTTTTGGTGCCCCAGCTATCCAGCCGTCGTTCTATGTCTCCCATCAATTTCCTATGGTTGTGTCTTATGAGTTTGGTTTTTGAGGGTGTCAGCTGTGTGCCTAAATAAGAGAGGGTGTCCTTCCTCCATTCGAAGGGGTGGAGTACTTTAAGAGATTCAAGTTGGGATCTGGGCAGGTTCATGGGTAGCACCTGTGTTTTTGCTATGTTGTTTTTATAATAAGATACACGGCCGTAGTCGTGCAAAAGGTTCAGTAGAGTGGGGAGTGAGTCTGAGGGCCTGGTGAGAAAGAGGAGGATGTCATCCGCAAACACTGCTAGTTTATGTTGTCCCGTTGGTGAGGGGACCCCCGCGATGTTAGAGTTTGCCTTGATTTTGTGGAGTAGGGGTTCCATTGCGAGAATGAATATGAGGGGCGAGAGTGGGCAGCCCTGTCGTGTGCCGTTCGTCAGATCAAAGCGTCTAGAGACGAAGCCAGAGCTCATGACAGTCGCCCGGGGGGAAGTGTACAGGGATAAGAGTCCAGTCAGGAATTGGGGCGGGAAATTAAACTTGCGCAGGACCTCCGACATATAGCCCCAGTGGAGCCTGTCGAAGGCTTTCTCCGCATCTAGGGCAACTATAAGGCCTTGTAACCGGTCAGAGTCCATGAGTTCCATTATGTCCAGGGCCCGTCTGGTGTTGTCCTCGACCTGGCGGCCCGGGACAAAGCCCGACTGTTCAGGTGAGACGAGTTGGCTTAGGAGGGGTCGGATACGGTTTGCTAGGACCTTGGCGAATAGTTTGGTGTCGGCATTGAGGAGCGAGATCGGGCGGTAGTTTGCACATAGGTCTGTGGGTTTACCTGGTTTGGGAATTGTGACAATTGTGGCTTCCAACATCTCTGGGGGTATGTTACCCGTGACTAGTATGTGGTTAAATAATGCCGTGAGGTGGGGGAGTAGTTGGTCCTCAAACACCTTATAATAGTGTACGGAGAAGCCGTCCGGTCCTGGGGCTTTATGTCTCGGGGTGTCTCGTAGTGCCCTAGTGATCTCGGCTGGTAGGATCGGGGTGGTCAGCGTTGCGGCCTGCGCGGTGGAGAGCTGGGGGAGATGTATACCCTCCAGGAAGGTGGCGATGTTCTGAGGGGTGGGCTGGTGTTGGGTGGAATCCCCGGAGAGATTGTATAATTTTGCGTAAAAAGTAGCAAATTCGTCTACAATCGCTTTGGGGTTCATGATTTTGGTTCCATGTTCATCCTTGATATAGGGGATTTTTACCTGGGAGATTCTCGCCTTAAGCTGAGAGGCCAGCAGTTTACCAGCCCTATTCCCCTGCCTGTAGTAAGTTGTTTTCATCTTCCTAATGGCTCTCTCTACCCGTTGCATTTGTAGTGTTTCTAACGTGGATCTAATGTTTTGGACTTCGAGTCTATGGGGTTCAGTGGGTGAGGCTTTGTGTCGTGATTCGGCTAACTGTAATTCCTTCAGTAGGGAGTCACTTTTTTCAGATAGTTGGCGCTTCAGTTTTGCCCCCATCTGTATGAGTGCTCCACGGGTGACTGCCTTGTGGGCTAGCCATGTCGTGGTGACGCTCGTGTGATTGTAGTGATTGACTTCGAAGTAATGTGTTAGTGATTTCTGGATCTCAGAGGCCCTCTCAGGGTTATCTATGAGGGACTCGTTGAGCCTCCATTGCCCCCGTCCTCGGACTGGGTGTAGTGTGGTAAATGATGATGTGAGGGGGGCATGGTCTGACCAGGTTATCGGGGCAATAGCGACCTCCGCTAGGGTATCCAGGGTTTTAGTGTCGACCCAACACATGTCGATGCGCGAATATTGGTCATGGACCTTGGAGTAAAAGGTGTAGTCCCTAGAGGCTGGGTAGAGTGCCCGCCAGGTGTCATGCAGGTTATGGAGATGGAGGAGCGTCGTCAGTTTGTCCCCTAGGAGCTTGTCTCTTGGGTGGGAGCCCGGTGTCCCTGATCTGTCTAGGTCAGGGTCTAACACACAGTTAAAGTCCCCGCATATCATCGTCTGTCCCTTCTTTAGTTTGTCAACCTTTCTCAGTGCCTTTCGTAGGAAGTCGTACTGGTTGACGTTTGGGGCGTAAAGGTTTGCTATAGTCACCTGTGCGTCATTGAGGAGGCCCACCAGGATCAGGAGCCTACCGTCAGGGCTCTTGTATTCCCTTTCACATTGGAAGCTCCAGTCTGAGTGGAATAGTGTGCTGACCCCTCTTGTCTTGTTAGGCGCTAGGGCGTGGTACGCTAGTGGATATGAGGAGGCCGAAAACTTTGGGGGGTTCGTGGCTGAAAAGTGGGTTTCTTGTATGCATGCGACCGAGGCCTTCAGGGCTTTCAGTTGAGACAGGGCCAGTCTGCGTTTTTGTGGGGTATTCAGGCCATGGGCATTCAGGGACACCAAGAGAAACTTGCTAGGGGGGCTCATTGCATTGGGGGTTGGGCGCCTCGTGGGCACATCTGGGTGATTGAGGTTGTCTCATGGGTTTAACGTAGTAAGGCTTAGGGAGGTCCTGGGCAGATACTTCATCTCTTAGCTCATGGTAGAAAGGGAGCATCTCAAAGGTAGGGCCGGGGCATGGGAAATAACAGAGCTGATAACGGTGGGAACAAAAATATACAACATAAACAAAGTATATACAGAGCAAATAGCTAAGAAGCATTATGGGGAGGACGCCTCCGCCGAGCGCGTACCCTCTATTGTTCTGAGAGGGGGCTGCAGCGGCGAGTGGTGTCCCAAGAGAACTTCGGGGGGGGGGGAGGGAGGGGGTTCTTCAGCATTCGGTGAGGCCTAAACGCCTGTCACAGTCCAATCACCCGGTATGTCTGAGTAGCTGGAGTGGGGCAAACATTCCCCGGGGCCCACAGGGGGGGGGGTCAGCGAAGGTTGCAGGTAGCAAGGGTGTGGGCCTAGGCCAGTTCATGAGTCTCATCATAGCCTTCTAGGGCCTAGGAAGATGTGAGGCGGGGGTGGAAGAGACCTTCGCCCCCCTGGAGGTGTGAGTCCAGATAAGTCTCTCCCTTGGGTAGCATTCCCGGTTTCCGGGAGGGGGGCGGCCAGCCCGGGGTATGGGGTGGCGGGAGGTGCTGGTGGTAAGGTGGCTGAGCGTGGTAGGGCCAGGGTACAGCTGTACTCACGTGCAGATGTAAAACTTTGGTGTTGCCACAGTTCATAGGGCGGGTGTAGGCCCGAAGGGTGCCCCAGGGTTTGGAGAATAAGCCGGCAGCGGCCCATGTTAGGAGGAGCCGTGGTGGTGACATTGCTCAGGCCTTTGTCCAGCTTGTGGCCACTTTCCGCAGTGGGGCTGGGGTCGTGGGAGCGTTGTCAGTGGGAAATAATCCCCAGGATTTGAGGGTCTCCATTCCTTGGATCGGGTCTTCAACTTTGGTCAGTGATCCATTGCGCCATATCAGGAGTTTAGTGGGGAAACCCCATCTGTAAGGCACTTTGTGGTTTCTGAGGCACTTTGTAACATTGATAAAGTCCCGTCTTCTGGACATCGTCGTCGGTGATAGGTCAGCATATAGTGATATCTCCTCAAATGTAGGTGGCATTTCTGATGCCTTTCTCTGCGCTGTGAGGATTGCTTCCTTTGCGCTGTAATAGTGTAATCTGGTCACTACGTCCCTAGGGACATCTCGAGCAAGATTGGCGGGTTTTGGTACCCGGTGTGCTCGGTCAAGTCGTAAGTCCGCTAGTGCCAGGGCTGGTTGGATAGCCTGAAAGAGGCGCAGTAGGTAGGACGGTAGATCCTCCTGTGTCACCTTCTCCGGTACTCCTCGCACGCGGATGTTGTTGCGGCGGGAGCGGTCTTCTAAGTCCGCCATTTTTTCCGTCATGCGCCTGTTGTCTTTTTCCAGTTGCTGCAGCCTGCTCACTATTGCATCGTTGGCTTGGCACAGCTCATCAGTTTTTTCCTCCAGTACATTCACCCGTGTCCCCACTTCCAGGAGGTCTTTGCGCAGGTCTGAGACCACTGCTTGAAAGTCGGTTTTCATAGACGTGCGCAAGTCATGGAGCATAGCTGCTAATTTCACCTCTGAGATAGAGAGATCCCCTGTGGGGTTTTGCCGTGATTCATTATCAGAGCCTGTTTCAGACATGTGTGTTGGTGAGCGGGAGCCGCCGCCATCTTGGTCGGAACGGAGCCGTTCTTTTTTTCCTTGCCGGAAAAAATCGGATGATCACTGGGCTTTTGGAGGGGCCATGCTGGGGTGGGGGGATGTTCCCCTTACCTCTGATGTCGTTTGCGGGGTGGTGTGGGCTGTTTGCCGCTGTTTATGCCGCGTTTTAGGCCGGTCCGGTCACGGAGCACTCACTGCATGCGACCGTTTGGTGCGACCGGAAGTCCCGCCCCCCCCAGTTTTTTATGTTTTAATGTTTTAATGCTAAACAAGAGTCCCTGGCAGTCCATCCCTTCTGTGCTGTTTTGGCTAAAAAGGAAGTATTAGCCTGAGCACCAATGGGCAGCTGTGATTGGCTGAGAGTGTCAGCTGACTGCGTTTAGCCTGTCAGAGCTCCAACTGACGGTACGAATGGGTATGACAACAAGGAAGTGTGTAATCTCTGCCTTAGCTACACATACAGAATGGGTCATACTGTGGGTGGCCAGGGACTCTTATTTTGTGGCATACTGCACGAACATGGTGCAACACTGAATGGAGGGACAGTGCCAGGGCACTCCAGGCAATATAACCAATCCAGAGAGATTAAATGGTTATAGTGACTACAGTGTCCCTTTAAGATGTGGTCAGACTTTATTTTGTGCAACAATTCACGTTGTATGGTTCTACATGGCTTATAGGGATGCCACAGAGTTGTTGGGCATATTTATAAGTAACACATTACTGTCATCTAGTCCTTACCACACTATCTGTGTGTAATGTGATGTTGCAGCTTAATTGCCACAATACAAGATATAGAGGAATGGGGCAGAATAATGTACAAAATATACAAAGTAACAAGGACATACACCAAAACCAATTCATGTACAAGGATGTAGAGGTTGGTCAGGGGACAGACGCTGTGATAGTATAGCTCCAACACCTGTATCAGATGCGTCTACCTCCAGGAGATCTGGATGTACTAGTATAGGTGCTGAAGCAAACAATGCCTTCAGAGTATCAAGGGTAGCCAGGGATTCAGGAGTGCATTTCTGATAAATCCTCTCTTTTTTCGTCATGTTAGTGATAGGTACAAGTATGGAGGAAAATCCTTTAATGATCCTTCTGTAATAGTTAGAGAACCCGATAAAGCATTGGATAGCTTTTAACCCAGTGGGTATGGGCCACTTAAGTATGGCATCCAGCTTCTTAGAATCCATTTCAAAACCAGACTAAGTGATCACAAAAGAATGTGCTATAGGGACATTAGTAATACTAGGAACAACAACAGGGCTCTTTACTTTGGGCAGACTGGGATTTTAAATGTTTGGGGCATGGTTAGCATAACCACGCCCCCAAAAGGTATGTGTGTGCTGGACTGTATTGCGTAGAGGTCCGGTGACATCATGACACAGGCACGTGTGCACCGCATCATAAAAAGGGGTGGGCGCACAGCAGTCGGCATCCATGAGGCTGTCAGGAGCCCCATTCTGCGTGGGAATGTCGGTCCGCCGTATCGGAGCGGGGGCATCTCGGCGGACTGCCAGGGTAAGTATACAGGGCTGACACTTAGCATGTCAGTTATACTGAATAATTAGATGTATATGGTTCTGAGCCACTCCACAAGCTGGCTCAGACTAAAAGCAATTTATGCTGAAAAAAATGTGGTTTCTTAGTAAGGATCTTAGTAGGACACTAGGGAACTAATTCAGAATGGTCGGACAGGATCCAGAAATAAGGTCTGTCCCACCTAAATGTGGACAGTTGAAAGGCCTGTATATACACTTGTACATCTAATATGTATTAGTATATGTTAATATGTTTGAGATCAGTTGTGTTTAGCTTAACCAGTTCAATCATGGACATCGCTATGAAATATGTTGTTGCTTTATTAATAAAGTGAAAATTATGATTTTTTGTGAAATTACCACAGTGGCTGTTATATTGGCATTTAATAAATAAATCCAACATAGGAATGCTCCCACCTGTATCTTCCCATTGTACAAGACAACAGGCAGAGAATAACCAGAGAATATAACGATCGCCTTCTTGTTGTTAACAGATAAAAAAAAAATTATTGGTGTATCCAGTAGGAAGATAATAATATTGCCCCATATATGCAGACACTGAAAATATTAATCATTATAAAATAATTGTTTGTATTGTGTTGGAGGAAGCATCGTATATATTACAGCAATTTATATTCCATTGGGAAGTTTTCTATTCTTTGCATTGATCACTTGGCAAGAAAAAAAAAATATTTATCTTAAAAAAGAAAAGGAGGTTATTCACTAAGCTGGAATTGGGGACACATCTTCTTAACTCTTTAACTCCTCAATCCTTCCTCTTTCATCTCCAATATTCTGTGCTTCCTCCTTCCAATCACTCCTCCATCCTTTCAAGTAAATACAGATCGTTTGATGGCTCACATCCCTCTCTATATTTGTCTCTGATCTTTTAAATTATAAACTCATTTTGGCAAGGCCATCTCCACCTACTTTTCCCATATACCATTATATTTCCAAATTGGTTATTTTGATCAAACACTTGCAATTCCATTGTCAGTTCCCCACGATTCACAATTTAGCTAATAATGCGCATCTCTATATTTTTATAAAACCATGTGAAAAATTTTCAGTAATACTGACAATCACGTTTTGCATACTTTATACATATCATATGCTAACACTTTGTAGCAATTTATTTTCATCCTACGTTGTGATTGGCCATATAACAAAACCATAAAATAGAGTAATTTATAACTTTTCATCCAAATTCAAATACTTGCATTTTCTCGTAGTCTAGGGGAATGGAATCCACAATTTGTATGTTGAATCACGTAGTAAATGACTCCAAAAGTAGCAAATTTAGTGCAATCCGTTGAGCCATTCATGAGATGTAACAAATTGTTCAGTAGGAGAGTTCTGAAGAAGTAATATAAACTTGATCTCATTTAGAACTACAGCAGTATGTTCATATTGCCTTAAATAACATATCAGTGCGAAATACTAGATGAGAAATCATGCAACATAAATCCAGAAATATATATCTGGAGAGGCTTTGTTTAACTAATAATATCAAGTGGTCAGTTGCCCAGCCTTGTACCTCTTAGAAAACATGCTTTGGTTAAAGGGGATTTTTTACCATAGAAAAGTCTTCTCTAATATAAACAGACTTATCATTCCGACAGGGACTGTACCGCAGCATGTGCGTTACTCATGAAACATCATCCAAAGCTTGCCCTTCCAGCAAAGTCAATAAATAATGACAAAGGATTGACTTTATAATTTTACAAGGTATATGGCTGTTGTGAAGAAGCGTAAAATAGCATTTCTCATCCAAGTTTCCATTCTTAACCCGCCATGTGTGTTGAAGAGAGAGTGGCTGACCTATAATTTAAAGAAACACTCTTTGCTGGAAATCACCTATGTGTTGTTCATGCATTTAATAGATAAGATATTGAAAATATGCACAAAAAAAAAAGATATCTTCACAGTCCTTGCTGTTACTGCACGTGATCAGATCTGAGGTTCTGTTCATCAGGAACCTGCCATACTAATTTAATTCCATAAATTTCTGCTCAGCAACTGCTTCAGGGATATGTAGGTCAGCACACCTACACTGTACTTCCACTCTTCATATAAGATTACTTTTATTACTGGAATTGGTTGGAATAGGAGCCTCTCATTTTTTATTTTTTTTTAATCTGGAATGTTGGACATGTTTAACCCACAACTGCAAGAGTTAAAGAGCAAGGGGATTGGTTGATTATCAAAAAAAAAAAAGCTCTCTCTGCACTGTCTCAGTTCTTCTCGGAGCCCAGGTTTCTGGCACTCAGTTTGGTTTAGTTATCCTTTTTTAACATGAAACCTTTCAGCTGAATAGCAACTCCTGGAACACTTTGCCATGTTTCCTGATGACATACCCAACTGTGTTTTTAAACATGTCGTGACTGAGCATGGCTGAGCACAGCTATTGCCATGCATGCACCCTATGCCCCCCTAGTCATTGGCTTTCAGATGGAGTACATCAGTCATGATGACCTCATAGAATGTGGAGCAGCTTGAGAGGGTAACTGTGTTCCCAGAGGGTTTCCTGTCGTGCTAACAGGCATAGTTCAAGGGACACTATAGTAACCAGAACAAACGCAGCTTAAAGTAGTTGTTCTGGTATCTGTTGCATGTTCCTGAGTGCATTTTAATGTATGTTTAATTTAGAATGTTCCTTAAAATGTAAAATTTCAAAGCACTTTAATTACCTCTATCCTTGTATCGCCACCTTGTTGTACTCATCATTGTTATAAGCCCTGCCCTACGAACCTGTCAGTCAGCATAGAGAGAAAGAATAGTCAGGAAGAGAAACAGAAAAAAAAGCATTTTCTTTTTCACAACCAATGCAATATGTGCCCTGATTGTACCTGGACTGAACTGGATTGTAATGTTACTTGCTAACAGGATTATTCACTTAAGTGAGAATCACTGGGATTTCAAATTAAATTAAACATTTCAAAACTTAGGAATTAGAAAACGTCTCCAATTCAATTCACTTTTCAGTTTTATTATTTTAATGTTAAAGTTTAAATAAATTCCAGGTAATTTAGAGTCTAAACTGTATATCTTTAGCATAAGATATACAATCACAATATAACAAAGTTAACACATGTTTCTAGAGAAGTGATGGTTCCTGTTTAAGAGGCATGCATGCTGCACAAAACCTGTTGAAAATTGGGAATGCAAAAAATAAAGGTCAAAAGCTATAAAATGTATAAAAATTGTGTTAGTACCTGGAGATTCCCTTAAACCCTTAAAGGAAGTCTGCAACCATGATATCAGTTGCAAGCATAAAACAGACAGTAGTATTGAACACAATAAAATGGGATGGTATCAGTGGCGTACACACAACCCATGGGGCCCCGGTGCGAAAACTGATCCGTGGCTCCCCCCGCACACTTACTCTGCGTGGGCTGGGGCCACAACACATGGCAGCGGCACCTGGTCTCAGGGCGACCGCGGTATGTACGCCAGTGCATGCAGATACACATACACTTAAAGGACCACTACAGACACCCAGATCACATCAGCTCAATGAAGTGGTCTGGGTGTCAGGTCCCTCTAGTTGTAACCCTGCAGCTGAAAACATAGCAGTTTCAGAGAAACTGCTGTGTTTCACTGAGGGTTAATCCAGCCTCTAGTGGCTGTCTCATTGAAAATCACAGTGATAAGACGTTGAACTTCCATAGGAAAGCATTGAGTAATGCTTTCCTATGGGTGGTTTGAATGCGCACGCGGCTCTTGCCACGCATGCGCATTCGGAGCTTAGAGGCGGATCGGGGCGGAGAGATCCCCAGCGCCAAGGGAGTCCGTGCTGGAGAAAGGTAAGTGCTTAAGACACATACACTCTCACGAACAGAAGCATACACACTAGCTAAGAGACACACACTCAGTGACAGACATACATACACACTCACTGACAGACACACACTCACTCACTTACAAAACACACACTCACTAACAGACGCACACAAACTAACACATTCAGTAACAGACACACAGTAACACACTCACTGACACACTCTAACACTAACACACACACTCTAACATTAACACACACACACTAACACACACACACACTAACACACACACACACTCTAACACACACACAATCTAACACACACACACTAACACACACTCTAACACACACACTAACACACACACACACACACACACACTAACACACACACATTTTGTTTTAAAAAATTTAATTCCTCCAGCCTCCCTACCTTTGGGAGCGCTGAGGCGATTCCCTGGGGTCCAGTGGTATCACCCGGCGTGCAGGCTGGCGGGCGCGCCAGGGAGCACTCTCCCCTGAGTGCTTCCTCTTCAGCTCCCTCGCGCGCCACATACTGATGCCGGAGCCGGAAGTTGACATCATCTTCTGGCTCCAGCATCAGTGCGGTGCGCGAGGGACCTGAAGAGGGAGCACTCAGGGGAGAGTGCTCCCTCGTGCGCCCGCCAGCCTGCCCGCCGGGTGACACCAGGGCCAGGCTCAGGGGGCCCTGAGGTGGCCAGCTCCTGGGCCCCGAGGAGAAGAGGCTGGCCACACTGGCATATATACCGGGTCGCAGGGCGGCCGGGCCCCCTGGTGGGCCGGGCCAGGCCAGGCCAGGTCGCAGTCGCGACCCCTGCGACCCTGGTATGTATGCCACTGGATGGTATATAATGTGTCAAATAAAAAAACACTAGAAACATCACGGTATAATCCTCTAAAATACACATAATGAATTGTGAAACAATACAAAAATAAATTCAATTTCGAAAAGGCAGAGCAGGTAGTGGTAACACAATCATTAAATATTTTTTTCTTGTATTTGGACTGGAAACAGAAGTTTCTCATAGGTGAACTATAAAAAAATAATAAAGAAATAAAAAAGAAACATATAGTGTAAATCCGTACAGTAAATATTTTGTTTTAATAGTTATCCCAAGTGGTTACTCACATAATAAAGAGGCAAAAATCACCTGGGTCTAGGTAGTGTAGCAAATAGTGTCTTTAAGGTTCCACCACACCTTTTGGATGGTAAACTCAATAATAAATGTGAAAACAATCTAGTGCAGATGGTAATATGTAACAGAAAGTGAAATAAAATAAGTTTGAATTCAGATGGATAAAAGGCCTAAAATCCTAGTTTTGGGCTATATGACGATGTGCTATATAGAGATAGCACCACCCTGGTACAAATAACGGAAGCACAGCAGCAAGACTTCAGGCCTCAGATTCAGTGGTGAAAGTAAAATTGCTTTATTTCTATAGTATAAACCAAGCATGTCAAACTTGCGGCCCATGGGCCGCATTCAGTCCACAATGGATATATGGGGAGGGAGGAGGGGCAGTGTATTAGCTTAAGGGGCAGTGTATTAGATTGGGTGAAGGGGCAGTGTATTAAAATGGAGGTGGGCAGTGTGTTAGAATGGGGGGAGGGGGACAGCCTTTGTTTTTTACAGCTGTGCAACAGCAAACATTTACCATTTCAGTCCCATTAACAAACTTTTCCTAATTTGTCAAGGTAGTTGAACTGAAATAAATACATGTCTCCTTAAAATAAATTCGCTCTTTTGTTTACTTTGAAGCCCTACGAGCGTGAGGATGTCCAGTGTCAGTTAGGCAACTTTTTATTTTTTTATATACTGTACTTTCCGAAATAAACATACGTGTCTATGAAAACTGAAGTTTTTGTTTTTTTGCTGCCCACATAAACTTAAACCTTGCTTATTTGGTCCGTTTTAGCCTTTGAGTTTGATATGCATGGTGTAAAATATGCCCTTTGGCTATATATATATATAAAACAAAGTAAAAGACAATAAAATAGAGCAAATTTTAATAACAGGAAGAGTAAAACCTTTTCCAGAGATTGCTCAAAAATACCAACTCCCAGGATCAGAAATATTTAATTATTTGAGATTAAAAAAATGACATAATGACCAACCTATTGAGAGAAAAATCAGATATAATAGATACACTCTTTAATATTCTAAATTGAAGATTATGCTAGCGCTAGTGTACTTATAATCTTAATTTTAGTAATGACAGGAGGCGAGTATTTTGCATATAACTCTCTTTACTAACTCCATATAGCAGTAAAGAAAAGTGAAAACATTAACCAATCAAATGCAGTAAGAGGTATGGTATTCACAGTGATGAGGCTCCTCCCCCTCTTTCGAAAGCGACATCAAAGACAAATATAGAAAAAACAGATAAAGTCTTGAAACATAAAGTCTTGAAACATGCACCAACGGGTGACTTTCCGAATGCGAAGTCCTAATCGCTGAAGGACGGTCCAAACGTGTCCATCCTGAGTATGAGATGTAATGTCCCAAAGTTATGCTGAAAAAGAACGTGGAGAAGGTTAGGTACCGATCTGGCAACTGTTTGCAGTAATGTAATAAACCCAACACAATTTCCACTGCACTGATGTAAAACTAGATGAAAATTAGTATAAATATGACAGTAAACGATAACAATGATCTAACTAAACAAAGTACAAGCCTGAGTCATACAAGATGAGTAGGAAGATAGAAGAAGTAAGGAATACATGGAGTAAGTATACTTACTTGGATCCTTATCCCCCAAGGGTGTGGAGGGTGGGAAAATACTCGCCTCCTGTCATTACTAAAATTAAGATTATAAGTACACTAGCGCTAGCATAATCTTCAATTTTACCACATGACAGGAGGCTTCATATTTTGCATTTTAACGCTGAAGCAGGAGAGACGTGGCTGCCCCCGCATTCGGTCGGAAGTAGAAGGTCCGAAAGGTCGATTCTCGTGACCAATCTGCAGCTCGTAGGATGTCTGCCAGGGATGCGCCTGCGGTGAAAGCCGAAGAAGCTGCCGCCCCGCGGACGGAGTGGGCTCCGAAGGTTTCCTCTACGCCTGCCAGGGACAGGATCCATCTTACCCATCTGGCCAGGGTGGTGCGTACTACGTTGAGGGATCGGTAAGATCGGCCCTTGGAGAAGAGATGTGAGAGAAAGTTCATGATGGCTGTTATAGGTGCCGTAAAGGGATCAAAATTCCGTTCACTGCACCAAGTAGACCAGGAGTTCCATGCCGATAAGTAACATCGTCTGGTTCCTGGTGCCCATGAGTCCCATAGGAGATCTCGAGATGTTTGCGATAACTCTTCGGTTTGCCAGGCTCCCCTGAAAGCGTCCAAGCCACCAGCGTGAGACGGTCTTCCAGGATGAGCGGGTGTTGATTCCCTCTCGGGTCCGTAAGGAGCGTCGGATAGGACGGTATGAGGAGGGGATCTCTGTAGGATGACGCTAGAAGATCCGGAAACCATGGTTGACCCTGCCATAGGGGTGAGATGAGGAGCAGGGATCCGCGTTGGGTCTTCAGGTATTGCATCGTCCTGGCTACCATGGCGAATGGGGGAAAGGCGTACGCCCCCAACAGTGGCCAAGGTTGGAGAAACGCATCTACTGCCTTGCTCTCTGGGTCTGGGAGCCAGCTGAAGTACTCGTCTGTCTGCCTGTTGTTGCGTGACGCAAAGAGGTCCAGGTGGAGGGGACCCCTTCTGATCGAAAGGCGTTGGAAGATCGCTGGGTCCAGTTTCCAGTCGCTGCTGTCCCGCCAGTGGCGTGAAAACCAGTCCGCTGTCAGGTTCGTGTCTCCCGGGAGGTATTCTGCCATGAGGGAGATTTTCCGGGGTAGACAAAAGTCGAAAATTTCCTTCGTGATCTCTGAGAGGAGTCTGGATCGGGCTCCCCCCAGACGGTTGATGTAGCGGACCGCTGAGATGTTGTCCATCCGGAGGAGGATGCAGCAGTCTGTCCGGTCTCTTGCTAGGCTGCGGATCGCAAACGACCCCGCTAGGAGTTCTAGGCAGTTTATGTGGAGGTTGGATTCTTGGGAAGTCCAAGTGCCTCCTGTCGATCTGCCCTCGCTTGTGGCGCCCCAGCCCCACAGGCTGGCGTCCGATTCCAGGACAACGTCGGGTGCATTCCCGAAGATGGCTCGGCCGTTCCAAGCTTCCATGCTGTCCAACCACCATCCGAGTTCTTTCCTGACTTCTTCCGTTACCGGAATGTTTTGGTCGTAGGAAGGGTTCTGACGGAGGAAGGAGGCCTTCAGGCGTTGCATCGCCCTGTAGTGTAGCGGGCCCGGGAAGATTGCCTGTATAGATGCGGACAGTAGTCCCACGATTCGAGCCAGGTTGCGGAGTGGAATGGTGTTGCAGCGGATGACTCTGCGTAGTTCCTTTTTGATGGCTGTGATCTTTGAGATCGGGAGCCGTAAGGTGCTGGTCCTGGAATCTATCTCGAAGCCCAGGAAATGTATCGTCTGGGCTGGGAGCAGCTCCGATTTTTGGTAGTTCACCACGAAGCCTAAGGACGTCAGGAGCTGAATGGTATAACGTGTGTGTTGTGTTAGACTGTGCCTGTCTGAGGAAAATAGTAGCAGGTCGTCCAGGTAGATAATGCAACGAATTCCTTGAGTTCGTAGTTGTGACACTACCGGCTTGAGGAGCTTGGTGAAGCACCACGGTGCTGAGCTGAGGCCGAAGGGGAGACATGTGAACTGCCAGGGTTGGTCTTGCCAAAGGAATCTGAGAAATTGGCGGCAAGACCCATGGACGGGGACCGACAGGTAAGCGTCTTTGAGGTCCAGTCTCGTAAACCAGTCCCTGTCTTGGAGTAGATCTCTCAGCAGGTGAATGCCTTCCATTTTGAAGTGCCTGTACGTTACGAAAGCGTTGAGTCCCTTCAAGTTTATAACCGGACGGAATTCTCCTGATTTCTTTTTTACTAGAAAAATGTTGCTGAAGAAACCCATTCCGTCGTGAGCTGGTTCTATCGCTCCTTTCGCCTTGAGCTCCCGTAGTTCGCCGTCGATTAGGCGGCGGTCCTCCTCGGAACATTGAAAGGGATGCGGGTGTGCGAGCTGGTAAGGGGGTTCTACGAAGTCGATGATGTAGCCCCGAACCGTCTGGAGGATCCATGCGTCCGTGGAGATGGTCGTCCAGTTCTGAAAAGACAGAGCAATACGACCTGCAGTGTAAGGGGTGAATGAAACTAGAGACACTAGGTTGCTTACCTGTGGGGAAGCGTGCTCTGCCACTGTTACGAGGTCCTCTGCCTCGGTCTGCTCCTCGGGTATAGGAGAATGGTTGCCTGGAACCCACTTCCGGGTAGAATGGCTGTGGTCTGTGTGACCGGGGGCCAGAAGGCCAGAATCGGCTGGCTGCTCGGCCCCTGTAGCGGCCAGCCCGTCCAAAAACACCCCGGCTGGGGTAGCCTCTGAAGACTCGTTTCATAGACGTCTGAGCCTTATTGAGGGACGTAAAGATATTAACATGCTTGTTCAGTTCTTTTAAGAAAGGTTCTCCGAACAACTTGCCCTGTGCCAACGGTCCCAATTCTTTGGTGCCCAAATCCACCAGTTTTCCGTCAATACGGAGTAAGGCTGCCTTGCGCCTCTCAGAGGAGAGGGCTACGTTGGTATTACCAACAAAACAGAAGCACCGTTGTGCCCATTCCCTAATGTCATGTGCCCACTCTTTGACCATGCTAGAGTCAAATTGGTCGGCCCTAGTGAACGCATCATCCGCCAGGTATAATATGCGGGAGAGTGGGCCGATTGAGTCCAGCAGTTTATCCTGGACCCCGTGGAATCCTTTCTCCACGCCCCGCCGAGGGTCGCGGCCACCTCGGGACATAAAGGTGTTCATCACCTGATCAAACTCCGGGGTCTGTGTTACGTGGTCGGGGAGCGAGGGGCGCGGGCATTCAGAGCGTAGACGGTTGCGCACCGTTTTATCAAGTGGTTTGCGTAGCCAGCGGTGCATAAACCTGGAGAGGTGGTCGGGGGGGTCCAGTCTCCAGAGCGTGGATGGCGGATATTGCGAGGGTCAAAGAGGCGTTGCCCCGTGGGGTCTAGGATGGTATCCCCTTCTTGAGCGGGCGCAAGGTCGTCAGGCAACTGGATGTCGTCCAGGAAGGTGCCTCGTAAGAAGCCAGAATGGGAGCCGGAGTCCGAGTCCCAAGCGTCATTGTGCGAATCAGAGTCCGCGGCTTGCCACTCGTCTAACACGGCCATAGAGCGCGTGTGTTCGTCCCCCTCATCCGATGAGTAGTGGGCAGGAGTAGGTGGGGTTGGTCTGTGGCGTTTGGAGGGTGCCTTACCCTTGCCAGGGGTATCGCCCGCTTTCTCACCCTTCCAGTGACGTTTGGTGGGGCGTGGATCCGCCTGTATGTGTGACTCAGAGGCCTCAGAGTCTTCATCCTGAGGTTGGGCCAGCGTGGCTTTTTTAGATTTGTCGGTAGACGCCGACATAATCTTGGACAGCGCTTTCTCCATAGAAGCGGAGATGGTGTCCGCAATCAGTGACTGGAAGTCTGCAGAGGTCTGGGACGCTTCCATAGTGAGTTGTTGGCACAGGGCAGATGGGCTAGGGGTCAGGTGGAGTATGGATTCAGTATAAATAATGACAACACCCCAGCAGGGTGTGTGGTAGCACAGGTACAAGAAGTACCAGAAACCCCAGCAGGGTAAATTGGGTTTTCTAGCTGGGCCTCACCCAGGAATGTATATGACAGTGTGGGTGGCACAAAATCCACTCAATCTGGTGTTAAGATGGGGTTGGGATGCCCCTTTCCAAATACATATACATAGGTGGCACAAAATCCACCTGATGGCAGCAGTGAACTAAGGGCCTCACCCTGTTAGAACTGTGGGTGGCACAAAATCCACCTAGTAAATAAATAATAATAGTGGACTCACCACTTAGTAGGGCCAGCAGCCCCTGAATCCTTATAGTAAAAACGTCAGTGACCCCTGCCAGCTGTACTTCTTGCAAACAGAAGTCTAGAACCATACAGTACACCCCAGACGGCTGGGGGGTGTCTGTGGATGAGCGGGTTGCGGTCGGCGGCCGGTACTAAGCAGCCCGCGGGACTCCCAAAATGGCGGCCGAGAATCTCGCGAGACGCGAGATCCAAGATGGCCGCCGGGGAGCCGGGAAAAGAGGTTTCCCGGCGAGCCGGCGATGTAGAATGCGGCTGGGGAGCCGCAAGGGAGTACTAGGGGGCAGGGTGAGCGTTACCCTGAGAGGAAAAACAGCTGGGAGACCAGCGAAAACGGGGAAAAAAAACGGAGGAGAAAAAAGGGGGGGGAAACACAGAAAGCCCATCAGAGGAGCTGAGATACAGTAAAATGAAACATGTAGTGAGGTATAACAAAGACTGAATAAGACCCCCCAGGACAGGAGGGAGAAAGTCCCCCAGGAGAAAAAACAATACAGAATAAAGTAAATATAACATATAATATAAGAATACAGTATACAATAAGACTACAGTATATAAAAAAGGGAAGAGCCTGAAACTCTGACCTGTCTGCTGATGGAGCAGTAAAGAAAGAGGGGGAGGAGCCTCATCACTGTGAATACCATACCTCTTACTGCATTTGATTGGTTAATGTTTTCACTTTTCTTTACTGCTATATGGAGTTAGTAAAGAGAGTTATATGCAAAATATGAAGCCTCCTGTCATGTGGTAAAATTATGATTTAACATCAAAAGTAATATCTAAAGGTATGCATCTGATAAATTTAATGGAAAAATTACAAATGTCCCCAGTTTTCCAAATTTGGCAAAGAGATCTCAAGTATACCATAAATATGAAAGAATGGTGTGATGCATGGTTGAAAGTTAAAAAAAGTAATGCATTGTATAAACTGGGCAGAAATACAATTCAAAGTACTACACAGGTGGTACCTAGTACCGACAAGATCAAACAAAATCTACCCTGAATATCCATCAATATGTTAGAGATGTAAGGAGGTTAATGGAACATATATCCACATATGGTGGAGCTGTGATAAGATAGTTAACACTTGGAAAAATATTTTTCTTTGTATAAAAACTCATACCAGCTTAGATCTGAATCTTACTCCAGAAATAGTTCTTTGCATCTGAACTGGCCAAAGATAAATAACAAGATATGTTTTTTTTTTTTATTATATAATTTTCTTTGGCGGTAAAGATAGTAATTGCGCGTAGTTGGAAAAATTATTAAGCTCCACTTTGGTCGAATAAATATAAACAGCTATTATTCCAAATTAAAATGGAAAAGAACATCAGTAAAACCCTAGGATACAGATCCAAAACTAAAATATGGGAAGAATGGGCAAATAAATTGGATATAGATTACTAATTAACCCTAAACGTTGAATATTTAGAAGATATGTTGCTATAATGATTGATATTATAATTCCCTGCGATGCACCTGCTCGACAATGGATTGATTTTGTCTTAAATATAAAAGGCCTGTGATTTATACAGGATTTTGTGTAAAATGTTTTATGTATGCTATTATTATTCTGTTTATGATGATTAACATTGGATAATGGTGATTGTATAAAATGATTTAATAGTGGATAAGCAGTTACAAACTATCTGTGATATAATTGATTTTTGTAAGTGGAAAAGAAAACAATAAAAAAAAAAATTAATAAAAAAAACAATAAAGGTCCTAGATCAGGCAAAGGCAAACTTCGATAAAATCAAAATAAAATACAGTAACGGAATAAAGTGGTTTAGTGTAGCCACTATCACCAATGTTGTGCCACCCAAACAACACAAATGACTATCACCAATGTTGGGTCACCCAAACAACACGAATGTTACTAATGAGATCATACTGTTTTAAGTGTCAGCTCTCACCTATTCACTTTATAATAGGCAAACTTTGGCACTGCAGATGTTTTGGACTACACCTCCCATGATGCTTTGCCAACATTATGTGTGTTAGAGCATGATGGGGGATGTAGTCCACAACCTCTGGAGTGCCAAAGGTTGCCAATCCCTGTCCTAGATGATCACAGCAAGCCTCCGAGACATGTCCTGCTATATCCAACAGCTTCCTCAATTTGTGTTTCACTGCACTTCAGTTTTAAACACATCAAACGTATGGGTATTTGTTGTGCTTTGATAAAGTTGTTATGGTGCCAGAGTTTCCTTTCACTTTTTCACCTGAGATATCTGCACAACTAAATGTGAGCTATATGTTTTATCTTTGTAACTGATTTTCTGAGTTTTTTATTTTTAATTTTTGATTTATATTGCAGATTTACCATGTAAAGATTTGGTATCCAATGAAATGAGTGCATGGTTACATAGTTACATATTTACAAAGTTACATAGCTGAAAAGAGACTCGCGTCCATCAAGTTCAGCCTTCCTCACAAATGTTTTTGCTGTTGATCCGAAAGAAGGCAAAAAAACCTAGCCTGAAGCGCTTCCAATTTTGCAACAGACTAGGAAAAAATTATTAATGTGTGTGAATGTGTATGCATACATAGCATCCTCAAAACGATTGCAAAGTTTACATGTGCATAACATTATGGAAGGAAGATGTCTGAGCACACATTTACAAGATGTCACTCTGCAGTAAATGTCTTTCCTCTGCTGAACACCTGATTCCATAAACTGCTAAGGGGAGAAAGCAGATCAGAGCTGTCACAAGCAAAAACTGTACAGTTCGTCTTTTAGGAACTCGTGTCCAAAGTGACATACGTGTGAGCTTTTTGCAGATTCCAACCCTTTATGTCCAACATTGCTTCATTCCAACAACTTTGCTTTTCCTCCTCAGTGCATTTTTGATCTTTCCCCTGAGGTCCTTTCCATCTAAGACAGGATCCTATTTTCAAATCACTTTCTTCACTTGAGGTGATCAGGTGTGGGTTAAGGCTACTCCGTGATTAGTCATTTGATTCCTATCTTGAGTTTTCACTGACATAATTAACCGCCCGTTCACTCCACGTCTTTGACAAGGTTACTGCTCTTTTCTTTTCTGTATTCTTTGTTACGTTCCTTTTTGGTAGTGACAGTTTTACATCTAATACTTTTCTCTTGGGACCATCCAATATCTCTGATTGTATACCAGTCATTTTTGACTGGATGATGGCTCTTCAATTGCTATTATTGTTGCTACAATGGATATTATCATACTGTCTTTAAACGCAGACATCATTGTTTCTTTGTACAATACACTTACCAATCACAATACAAGCTTTTTATTGTAACTATATTGCTTTGGAAATAGTTTTCACTATGTTAGTTTGGAACTCTGATTCGGAATGATGGCTGTAAAAAGGGGTGAAGAGAGCCGCATACTTCATCATATGACTTTTGTATTAATACTACTGGCCACTGCGGGTATCTGAGATCTAACACGCTCACTCTAAGGGCTTGGTGATTTGTATTACATATGTTTATATTTTTATAAGTCTTAACTAATGAATGCTTATGGTCTATCTATTAAAATTGACTATGTGCCAAAACTTTTTTAGGATGTCATTTATCTGGGCAATTGTGTTCACTCGCTTGAAGGGATGAAACTTGGCAGCCTGCCCTGAGTTTATACAAACTATGTTATCCATTTATTTTTCCAAATATTAAGTTTTGAGAACATTTGTAGATTAATCTTATATTATTTTTTTCAGTCATAACATCAGTCAATGTAATAATGCTCTTAAATTTGAATGTTTCTCATTTGATTATGATCTAAAAATATTACTGTATGTCCTCACTCGGACAACATAAAAAGGAGTTTTGAAGGATACGCCAAGCGCCTTGCATTAACTATGTTCCAAGGGGCAACTTGTACTGCTTTCCCTTAATGCTATTCATTATAGCTGAAACAATTTGGAAATTAATTGCAACTTTATACCCAGACACACTTCGGGGATGCCACAAAAGGAAGCAATGCTTCTTTTTAACTGCAAATACATATATGGTGTATGCCAACATGACATTCAAATGTCATATGATTTTAGATTATATGTGGAAATAAGCACAGAGCAAATTACTAGTATCGTTTATATGTGAGTACATGCAACATTTCCACTCACATTATACTGAGCTGCTCTGTATAGAAAGCAAGTTTTAAAAGAATCGTAACTGCTACAGAATATCACTGCAGTAGTGTGATGAGTCAAAATTCAGAAAACACCAAAATACCTATTAATGCATTCTTCATGCCAGCTTTCAATATGGAGGTGATTATATGGTAAGACAAGAAAGACAGGGAAGTAGCATGGTACCAAAAAACATCCAATGCAAATTATTAGTCATGCAAAACTATAAAATTTGGATTTAGTAGACTGAACATCTAATATGTCCATGTTAGTATATAATTATAAAATGTGCCATTCTTGTAATCTATCTTTCTGTTACCTTGACATGAGGCTGCCGCACATTTATATTTTATATATTTTTATCACCATTTCTTTTATCTATAGCAAAGTGCTGCATTTATTGCTGGCATACACAAAAAAATAATATTTACTTGCTTCCATAAACTTGTCGCTGGGTTTCATCCCATTTCACAGCATGTAGACCTGCGAACAGCTGGTTATACATCTGAATTTAAAAGCCTTGCTGAACTTTAGTAGTTAAGATATCACTAATTAATTTTCTCATTAATAGCTTGTTGCTATAGGGACAAAATTATTATGGTTAATTTATTCCTTTCTTTTAGCAGTCCCATAGACTTCAACTGAGTCTTACCGAAGTTTGGTCCTTAGAGATTTTTTTTTTCTTTGTAATCTCCAATCAGTTAATTGTCTATATGTTAATTTACAGTAAAATTATACGAACATCATAATGTGTGAAAGATTGAAGTACAATAGATATATCAAGCAGAAAATAAATGGAAAATACAGGTCAAAGAAATGTTGACTGAAGGAGAGGATAGGATTTGTGTCGCTATTTCTCCGCCAAAAAAAAAAAAAACGATGAATATGCAATTAACAATGCATTGGATTTTTGTCATAAATAAAATATACATTCATACATTGGAAAGAAGGAATATATGCATTTCTATAGCTGACCGACCTGCTGTTTTTTGTGTCTACTTGCAATTTACTGTCAATTACAATATGTGAAATTCACATTTAATTTAGAATATAATTAAGGCTAAATATATCTGAGAGTGATTTGTATTCAGGAAACTGTTCCTGTAAATTCATTTTTACAGACATGCTCATTAAGTTGTGTTTTTTTTGTTTTGTTTTTTCATTACTCTCTATGCTTTTGTGAGAAATGACAGGTATTTTGTAAAGGGATGGTACTTCAAAATGTTTCAAGGCACCCTGGTGGCTTACTTAAACTGTATATGATAATGAGCAACATGAGAGGCAAGTAAATGTGGCTGAGTATTTTATTTACTTAAAAAGCTTGTAGAAGTACTTACCCTCCCTTGGACATTTCCATGTTTGTAGAGTTACAAACTGAAATGAAAATAGATTTTACCATTGACTTACACAATGTGTGTAGCACTATAATAGTTCAAAATTTAGATTGTAAGCTCAAGGGCCATCTAGCCAAGCACTTTGTATAAAAGAGCTCCAATGGCTAGATTTCAGCTTACGGGCAGGGCTCTCTCTGCCTCTTGTATTTGTCTGTGTATATTGCAAGTTTCTCCACTAATAGTACAGCGCTGCGGAATCTGTTGGCGCTTTATAAATAGCAGTAATAAATAAAAAAAATACACAGTATTACAAAAAAAAATTAGTTAACAAAGCAAAATAAAAATTCCAGACATCTGTTCTTTTTGTTGGTTGTTTACATTGTCATTGCTTTGGAGACCTCAAAATACACGTGTTACAATGAATTACCGTCAATAATCATATAACATGTTTTTTATTTATTATGTGTGACATTGTGTCACATTATCTTAACATAATTGCACCTGTTTCTGGAAAGCCCCATTATTTGCTAGAGAGCATATCAAACCAAACTGCATCATGCAGAAGACCAAGGTGCGGTCAAAACGTTATTTCTGGAAAGCCCTGATAAAGGTTGGGCTATAAAAATATCCCTGAGAAATGGCACTGTTTAAATTTTGCATTTTTAATGTCCCTTGGAATTTGTTATTCAAACAGCCACTAGGGGCTCTGAACTACAATAGATTCAGTTATTGAATTTCTAAGATTACTTGCATCAACTACATGCATCCAAAGCTGTTGGATTGCAGTGACTGACGTACAAGTATCATGTGTCCTCAATGCTTTTATGTGAGAAGCATCTGATTGGACAAAGGTCTAGGTTGAAAATTGGGTTGCAGTAAGGACACTACTTCAAACAGGGAAAATAAAAGTTTAATTGTAGATTTTAAAGATTAAGAACTAGATCCTAGTTCACACCTCTTGTCTAAATATTAGACAATTAAACCTTCCTCAAGTGCTAATCATCCTTTGGGTTGCCCTCTCTCCAGAGCCGGAGTGTGAACATTTTTTGTCCCTGGAGGGAGGGGGCGGGGCCAGAGAGGGTGTGTTTTGTTATCACTAATGACAAGCACGCACCCTCTCAAAGTGAGCATGGTGGTTCAATGCGCAGAGCATGAGGAAAAGGCCATGTATTTGTTCTGCGCAGCGCAAGCAAATTTAAAAATGCTTGCACTTTGTTTGCTTTAAACTTGTCCTGGTGTCTCCATAAGTGGGATACAAGAGGAGAAAAGGGCCAGGAAAGCGTATCGTGCATGTGTTTGGAGCCTGCTTGTATGTGTGGAGTGAGCTGATCGTGGTGTGGTATTGTGTAACTAGGTCAATTTCATTCATGTTTGTGGTGTAATATGTGTGGCTAGGGGCTGAAGAGAGTGTGTGTATAGGGGGCATAGTGTTATAGGGGATGTAACGAGTGTGTGCATACGGGCTGTAGTGTGTGTGTGTATAGGTGACATAATGTGTGTAGGGGTTGTAGAGAGGGTGTGTTTAGAGAATGTAGTATGTGTTTGCTTTCAAGGAATATAGTGTGTGCATAGGGAATCCAGAGTTTGTATGTCAGGAATGTAGGTGGTGCAGTGTGTGTGTGTAGGGGATCTAGTGTGTAAAGGAACCAGAGTGTGTATAGGAGATTGTCTGTGTGTATAGAGGATTCAGAGTGTATATACAGATCTAGTGTGTGTATGTGTGTGTGTAGATTAGATGATCCAGAGTTGGGTAAGGAATCTAACATGTATCTGGAGCGTAACGTGTGTAGCGGTGCAGTGTGAGGGGTGCTGTAGTATATATATATATATATGTGTGTATATATACACCCTGTTCCAAGTTATTATGCAAATTCTATTTAAGTGTCACAAAGATTAAATATTTTGTTTTTCAGTTTAACTCATGAATGGCATTGTGTCTCGGGGCTCTTTTGATCACTGAAAACAATCTCGGACACCTGTGATAATTAGATTGCCAGGTGAGCCCAATTTAATTAAAAACTACTAAAGGAGGGTGTTCCACATTATTAAGCAGTGCACCATTTTCATGCAATATGGGGAAGGAAAAGGATCTCTCTGCTGCCGAAAAGAGTGAAATAGTTCAATGCCTTGGACAAGGTATGAAAACATTAGATATTTCAAGAAAACTTATGCGTGATCATTGCACTATTAAGAGATTTGTGGCTGATTCAGAGCACAGATGGGTTTGTGCAGATAAAGGCACATTGAGGAGGATTTCTGCCAGATCCATGCATCGGATCAAGAGAGCAGCTGCTAAAATACCATTACATAGCAGCAAACAGATATTTGAAGCTGCGGTGCCTCTGGAGTCCCACGGACATCAAGGTTTAGAGTCCTCCAGAGTCTTGCAACTGTGCATAAACCTTCTATTCGGCTACCACTGACCAGTGCTCACAAGCAGAAATGGCTGCATTGGGCAGAAAAATACATGAAGACTAATTTTCAAACAGTCCTGTTCACTGATGAGTGCCGTGCAACCCTGGATGGTCTAGATGCATGGAGTAGTGGATGGTTGGTGGATGGCCACCCTGTTCCAACAAGGCTGCGACGTCAACAAGGTGATGGTGGAGTCATGTTTTGGGCCAGAATCATGGGAAGAGAGCTGGTCGGCCCCTTTAAGGTCCCCGAAGGTGTAAAGATGACCTCTGTAAAGTATGTGGAGTTTCTGACTGACCACTTTCTTCTCTGGTACAGAAGGAAGAACTATGCTTTCCGTAATAAAATCATCTTCATGCATGACAATGCACCATCTCACGCTGCAAAGAATACCTCTGCATCAATGGCTGCTATAGGGATAAAAGGAGAGAAAGTCATGGTGTGGCCTCCATCCTCCCCTGACCTCAATCCTATTGAGAACCTTTGGAGCATCCTCAAGTAAAAGATCTATGAGGGTGGGAGGCAGTTTACATCCAAACAGCAGCTCTGGGAGGCTATTCTGACATCTTGCAAACAAATTCAAGCAGAAATTGTCCAAAAACCCACAAGTTCAATGGATGCAAGACTTGTGAAGCTGCTATCAAATAAGGGGTCCTATGTTAAAATGTAACGTGACCTGTTAAAATGTTTAAAAAGTAAAAATGTTGTTATAAGTTTGATTGAAATAGCTTTTGGTTTCAGTAAATATGCTGCAAACACAAATGACAATTTTCAGTTCTTTACAACCTATAAAGTGTTTTGAAACTCACTGTGTGTAATAATTTGGAACAGTGCATTGTAAGTTTTTTATGTTTAAAAAAATACTGTTATCATTAGGAGGTTTGTTCAATAAAATTTGAATTGTACTCTTAATAATTGATAATATGAAAATTATGCTGACTGTTATTTACATCAATTATTTAGGTAAATGAGAAAAATATAATTTGCATAATAATTTGGAACAGGGTGTATATATATATATATATATATATATATATATGTATATGTTTGGAAGTATTGTATGTGTGAGGGGTGCAGTGTGTATAAGAGGGGTGCTGTGTTTGTGTGGATGTTGTGTGTGAGTATGCTGTGTGTATGTGTGAAGGGTGCAGCTTTTGTGTGTGTAAGTGGGGTGCAGTGTGTGTGTAAGAGGAGTGTTGTGCATGGGAGGTTGTTGTGTGTGAGTGTGCTTTGTGTATGTGTGAAGGTGCACCATGTGTGTGTGTGAGGGGTGCTGTGTTTGAGGGTGTTGTGTGTGTGTGTGTGAATGGTGTTGTGTGTGTTGTGTGTGCTGTGTGTGTGGGTGTTGTGTGTGTGTGTGCTTTGTGTGTGTGTGAAGGGTGCAGCATGTGTGTGTGTCTGAATGTGGTGTGTGTGTAATGGTGCTGTGTGTGAGGGTGCTGTGTGTGAGGGTGCTGTGTGTGTCTGTGAGGGTGCTGTGTGTGTAAGGGTGCTGTGTGTGTGTGAGTGTGCTGTGTGTGTGAGCGTGCTGTTAGTGTGAGTGTGCTGTGTGTGTTCATAAATATGTTTGGAGGGATTGTGTGTGGGGGGGGCAGGTTTAAATATATTAAATATGTATTTTTTTAGTTAAAGAAAAAAAAACAGTATATACCCCTCCCTTCTTACCTTTAGTCTCGGAGGGGGGCCTTGCTGCAGTCCCTGGTGGTCCTAGTGGTGAGTGAAGTCTAGCCTGCGGGGCTAGAGTTCACTCTCGCAAGATCTGACAATTGCCATCATAAAATATAATTCCTAACACTTAAGCGTCCTAGTCACTGTTTTGGTTACCTCCCTCCTTCCCTGTAAGGAGTAAAAATGTATTTTACTCACCTTTTCTCTCACGCCATGCTGCCCTGGACATGGCTGGCCCTATCTCCATGGCTGAGATCATTGACATTAATGATCTCAGCTAGTCCGATGCTTTCCCATAGAAAAGTCTAGTGTGTGTGCGCATCAAGAAGTTGCACAGTGCAAATCAATTGGTTTCTATGAGAACATCTGATTAAAATAGCAAAGTTTTGCATAGATACCTACTGGAAAAACTGTGGAAACAAAGGCACATATATTCACCTATGCTGGGAATGCCCCTCGGGTGGAGAGGAGGGGCATGCAGCCGCACCCCCGGGGATCTATCCCAACCCCTACCTCAAACCCCCCCAACTTTCCACTTTCTTTTCCCCTACTATACCCCCTCAACTCTTATCCACCTCTTCTCCCCCTCTTCTACCTCCCTTCTCCGCTTCCAAGGCCCCCACTCCCTTCCCCTCCCCTACCTACACCCATCCCTACACAGCAAAAAACGTTGTACGTTCTAACACGACAACTCCCACATTGACACCATCCTGTGATGTTGTATAAATCCAAAACTTACCAGATCGGGGTTGTAACATAATTTGTCTACCCGCCCTCAAAATGGGTTATACAGCCAATCCTACCCCTAGGATGAAATCTCCACGTCGCGTACCCACCCTCCTATCCTAGTTCTGTAATCCCTAATTCCGCTTAACTAATGGTCTGTAAAGAGGAATAGATAAGTACAAGAATTAATACAGGCAACAATGTTTCTTGCTCTATCCATTTTACTCTTTTGTACCTAACCTCACATGAGTCATAGAATTTTAAAGAGGATTACATTATCTGTATGATGGTTTTTATGCTGGGCACTCATGTGTTTTGCCCTTTTATCTTGATACCAAGACGATTGTAATCTAATGATTTGTACCCACTCCCCTCTCTTTATTCTGTATCCCCTATTTCTGACGGAAAATCTATAAATAAAGAATTTATAATAAATAAAAATTTAAAAAAGCAGAGTTTTGCACTACTATTTCAGCAGAAGAGCCTCTAGTGGTTGTCTGAGTGAAAGTCACTAGAAGCACTTAAACTTCAACAAAACTAGAGGGATATGTCACACAGACCACTTCATTGAGATGAAGTGGTCTGGGTGCCTATAGTGTCCCTTTAATAGTTGAGAAAACAAATTTATGTAAATATCTGTTTCAGGAAACCTGAATTTTCTGTCCAAAAACATGCTTTGTTGGGGACTTGTTTACACACTTCTGGTGTGAACTCTGCATGAAAATAAAATTATATGAGTAAACAAGTTTGGGGGTTAATTTATTAAGCTGCATGATTTCAGAAATGACTAGTTTAGGCCAAAATATATGTTTTTAAAAGAAATAGCCATTTTACCCAGCTCTATTAGGAACATTACATTAAAGGAATATTACATTAAAGAAACCTGAACTCACTGTCCAGGTGCCCAACTTCCCCAGAATAAAGTAAACAATGCCACCCCAGCTCTTTGGTGGAACTCATTAATCTTGATGATTTCAGCGAATCCAATGATTCCCAACATTGCGCATGCATGACAAATAGTCACTCTACGCCAATCAGCATCTACTCATAGAGATTCATTGATTCAATGCATCGCTATGGAGACCGTTCATGCTGAACATAAGTGCTGCAAAGATAAGAGGACCATGCCCATGAAGTTCCTCTAGTATCTGTCTGAGTGACAGCCACAAGAGGTGGAATTAGGCAGCATTATAAAAACTGAAAATTACACAATTGTATATCAGTACCACCTCTTTTGGGGGTTTACACAAAACCCTTTTTCTCACAGAGCTAAATTTACACTTTGAAAGGAAAGGCTAACAGCTGCAATATGATATACTGTAATGATTTAGCACTAGATTTACTCATTTAAGGACCATCCATTGTTCAAATGAATCCGTATTCGGGGAACATCAGATACCAGCGGGGTGCCATGAGATCCACCTGTAATACATATGCATAGGCTCATTATAGGTCAATCTGGCTGTATTGATATTGATAATACATATGCATGTCTTCATTGCATAAATGAATTGAGATGGTTAAAACCCGTCATGTGCATAGAATAAAAGTGTAATTTCAACAGATTCTTCTACTTTGACCTGCAACATTACCACTTTGCATTTAATGTATTTTTAATGAATAATATATGATGAATACTTAAAAAGGATGCTCGGATACAGTGCAATTTATTATTTTTTTCTCATCAATGTTATTTGATATAATTTAGAGTCTGGAGGTAGTGTGATAAATATGTTTCTATTTAAATATATTAATATTTATTACTGTTTATTGTTACTGCCTTTCCAATGTTCAATGCAAATGGGTAGACATATATTAATAATAATGAAAGCGAGATTTAAGACAGGCGTTGGGCATCGGTGACATCACACAGGCTCTGCTTCGATATTCTCTCAGGTGTCATGTCATATTGCCTAAAGCAACTTATATTATTAATAGTAGTATGGCTTTATGCAGGCGTTAACTTTGTTTAACAGAATGCCTGCTGGGCTAATGGGCTCCTGCAGGCGCCATGGCTTTTATAGGAAATGCCACGTTCAATCTGTGAATTATTAAATTATCAGTGTCTCTATTTAAACATATAATCTTTAGGTCATATGGCAAAGGGAGATGTAATGTGGCCTCATTAGATTATGTTTAATATATCTAACCTAGAGGAGCCTTGGGGTAGGACAAACTGTGCCACCTATGCCAGGTCCAATGCGATCATCACTCTCTGCCCACTTCTGTTCCTTAGCTCAGTTTGTTTATGTGCAATGGATAGCATATTCTTATTTTCATCTTTAGTGATAACTAAATAGTGAATTAATTAGGTAATAAGCAACTAAAATAATATGGAGCACCACATCCTGCCCAGAAAAATGTATTCATTTAAGTGATACTCGTATTTTTACAATAGGGATTTCTGAATAAAAATATAATTTTGTTTTAATCAGCATGCACTGGGCTAAAAGATATTAATCTGGGTCAACGTTCTCTTACAATTAAAACAGACAGTGAGCTTAAAAGAACTAAAACAAACAAAACACGAAAACCATAAATTACTTTTTTCTCAAAATCTCTATAAATGGGTTGAAATTGATCCAGATCGGTCATGGGTCAAGATTAGTGCCCCCTGCTGGTTCTGATTAAAATTTAAATTATAGCCTTTCTGCTTGCTGTTTGTTTCTTCTTAACACAGATCTTTGTGATTTCAACATGGTTGTGGCTGTGGGCACAGCTGGAATTGATGCATTTTACATTCTTCAAAATCATCTTGTCTTTGCAGATCTATTAAGACCACATGTTTTCATAACACTTACTTGTACATTTTCTGTAAGAATGTATTTAATTTTTCCTCCCAACCTATGGTGGTAATGTTTTGTTTTTGTTTTTAATTTGTATAGTGTAATGAAACCATTTAGAACTCTATGTAGAAAATAACATCTCAGAAAATCTGATTTAAAGGGACACTATAGTCACCTGAACAATTTTAGCTTAATGAAGCAGTTGTGGTGTATAGAACATGCCCCTGCAGCCTCATTGCTCAATCCTCTGCCATTTAGGAGTTAAATCCCTATGTTTATGAACCTTAGTCACACCTCCCTGCATGTGACTTGCACAGCCTTCCATAAACACTTCCTGTAAGGAGAGCCTTATTTAGGCTTTCTTTATTGCAAGTTCTGTTTAATTAAGATTTTCTTATCCCCTGCTATGTTAATAGCTTGCTAGACCCTTCAAGAGCCTCCTGTATGTGATTAAAGTTCAATTTAGAGATTGAGATACAATTATTTAAGGTAAATTACATCTGTTTGAAAGTGAAACCAGTTTTTTTTTTCATGCAGGTTCTGTCAATCATAGCCAGGGGAGGTGTGGCTAGGGCTGCATAAACAGAAACAAAGTGATTTAACTGCTAAACAACAGTGAATTGAGCAGTGAAATTGCAGGGGAATGAGCTATACACTAAAACTGCTTTATTTAGCTAAAGTAATTTAGGTGACTGTAGTGTTCCTTTAAGGCAAAGAAAGAATTACAGTTTAAGACTTGTAACTCCAAAATTCTTTTATTATTGTCCATCATTTTACATTTACTTTTTTAATTCACCATTCCTATATAAAATGGGCCACCAAGTGATTTATTTATCTTCTCTCTGACCCTGAAAAGGTTAATGGTTTGCTAAAAAGTTTTTTTTTTTTATTTGTTTACTCCAGTTTATATTTATTTGACAATTGACAGTATACATATTGCATTCCATCATATTCTTATCATTTATTTATAAATCGCCAACATACTCTGCAGCTCTGTACCATGACACAGCATTCCAAGAGAATAATTTGATTCTGTTGAACCGCAGTAGTTGGTGAGAATCTGCCGCAAGCTGTGCCCATGTCAAGTAAATTTAAAGGAACATTAGTTTTCTTGAAGCACTATAGAGATGAATATACGGACGTGCAAATCCACATTCTTTTTGTGACCCTGTGACTTTGAATTGGTCATATAATGAAACAATATCATTGTACTTGATGATTACTTTTTGTTCTATAGTCAGTTTGATGTTTAGGCAAATTATGTTGTCTCAATATTTGTCTGTGCAAAATTGTCTCTTTGGCTCTTTGACTTTGATGATTATATGATGTAACAATTGTATCATGCCTTTGGCAATTACATTTATTTCCAGAAGAGATTTGATCTTTAGGTAAATTAGCTGGTGTTGAGGAGTATCTATCAGTCCCAGGCTAGACATCGTTCACTTAAAAAAAAAAAAAAAATCTTTCACTTAAACACTTCTAATGCCACTTCTAGCTTCTCCAAAATAGAATATTAATAATACAAGCTTCGGGGCATTTGAAGGGCTTTATGTAGCAAGCTTTTAGAAAGCTATTAAATGCATGTAAAATAAAGCAACTGGAAGTAATATTGTGTGATGTTTGTATACGTATTCATAGAGTAGCCAACATGGTTGTATGGACTATACAATAGTATGTGGCTGGGATGTTATTAGATACCTATATAATAAAGTATAACTACCTATCCAACAAGGTTAAAGAAACACTAAGGCATTAGAAATACAAGCATGTATTCTTACCATTTAGTGTCTCTTTCCCTAGTTTTAGAAGTCTCTCCCCCTTTACAATAAATTTTAACAAAATAAAGGTTTGAATTACCATTTTCTAATGCAGAGCATCCGAGTGCTGCTTTTCACTCCTCCTCTCACGAGTAAGATAAGAAAACATTGCTTCTTGTGCCATAGTGACTGTAAAGAAGGCCACCACTATAGGTGAATTTAACCCTGCAATGTAAACATGGCAGTTTCTAAAAGACTTTAATGTTTTAAATTGCATGGTTAAAAGTTCAGGACCACTTGCCCTCAGGACTTCATTTTCAGTTTCCCTATAATTTTGAGCCTTGGGTTTTGCGCAATCATATATCTACCATATATCTGAATTATTTATCTTCAAAACTAAACAAATTTCTCTCCCATGCACATTGCTATAAGATGGGATGAATACAAATATTTGAGTTTGTCTACATTTAGAGAGTTACTTTAATCTAAACTGTGTCTGTTTTCGGTCACAGAAACCTTTCCTTTCCTGTCCACTCCCCCAAAATTAAAAAGCTAGAACTCCCCACGATCCCATGTCAATGCCAAGTTCTCCCTGGAGGCATAGTCTCATTTAATGGGGACTGACATTGGGGCTGGCCGCCTGAGAGAAGGGCCGAGTGGCACATATTGGAAAGGCGTCATGTCTCCATTGACTGTCTGTTGCCAGCATGCTGTGCATGTTGAAGTCAAATGCCAAGCATGCACAGAATTAACTCTTGCTCTGGGCTGGCTAATGATGTCGCAACAACGTTGTCGTAGGTGAAGCTACATCTGCGTCAGCAGAGGGATTTTACATGGTATGTGCAGCATTTGATTGATAAACATTGCCCATACAGATTGCAGGCACCTTGACCACTTCAAATCACTGATGTGGTTATGGTGCTTAGAGTAACCTTTTAAGACCTGCTCCCACAATTTCCACATTGCAGCTTAAATCAAGGTTTTTATTTTTTCAAAATTTATGATAGTATAGAAAATAGAAGGAAAAGTTAACAATCAACACTAATAGCACCATCCATTTACAATATTGTGAAAAAAAAAATCAGTAAAAAAAAAAAGGAAAGAGAAGGGTGGGTGGGAGGGATAGTAATTGGAGGGGGAGTCCCAGGTGACATATTTTGTCCAGTTTTGGTCTTCATGTGTCCTCCGTAGCATGGTCTCTTTGTTCTTAGCTGTTAGCAGTGCAGGAACCCAACATTGCTTTCTGTTGCTGTAGCCCCGTCATCTCAATGGATCAACATTTTGAAGCTTTCAGAGCTGCAGTACTGCCAACACTTTTAAAGGATGGTGAAATTAGTATTTGTGGTTTTTCTGTTTGGATAAACAAGCCTGGCTGTCTTATTAAGGAGTTGTTTTCTCCAGCTGTACTGTAGTCCTCTAGATGGTTTTGTTTATCACACCACCCACTACAAACTCTAGAGATTGTAGTAAGTGCAAATCCCTGAAGGTCAGCTGTTCCCGAGTATATTCATGTATTTTTGTGCAATATATATATATGTATAAAAATTAGTTCTGTGATAGAATATTGACACATAATTGAATGTCCCTAGTAGACTCATTAGACTAAAATTTTACTTTTTGTATCCGTCACTTCAATATTTTATATTGACATTGATTATTAAAAAGGTATGTTTTGTGTCTTGCTTCTGGGAATATACTGTCCCTTTAAACAGACAACGAAGCACTCAGGTAGAAAATCCATCAAACGTCTAATAAATAAAGCACATTTGATTCCATTGTGGCAACTTCACATCTTTTCGCTCAGTCTCGGTAGGTTGAGCTAGGCAAATTGAATTTTGCAAATTAATTTGATCAAATTTGCTACATCAAGTAACCAAGCTAGTTGCTGTGAAATACTGAGCATCAGGCACATTCTGATTGAAAAAAAGGGACATTCAATTGAATGTAAAAAAGTAAATTGAAAAAAATAAAAATACATAATAATAATAATAATAATAATAAGACAGATTTGCAAGCATCCTAAATATATAAGAAATGTAATAAGGCCAAAAAAAGCAGTTACATGTGTGTAGTAAATGATGCTATTTTGATGTACTGAATTTTCATCTATAAAACTTTAAAATCATATTTAATTTAAACGTGTTTCTGGATCAGAGAGGATGGATATTTAGAAATATGTGGGATTTAGTTAATGATTACCACACATTATTTAATGTTTTTACAGTGATTTCCAAGTCTTATACTGGTCCTGAAGGGACACTATAGTCACCAAAACAAATTTAGCTTAATGAAGCAGTTTTTGTGTATAGATCATGCGCCTGCAGTCTCACTGCTCTATTATATGCCATTTAGAAGTTAAATTTGTTTATGCAGCCCTAGTCAACCTCCCTGCATGTGACTTGCACAGCCTTCCTAAACACTTCCTGCAAAGAGTCATCTAATGTTTATACTTCCTTTATTGCAAATTCTGTTTTATAGCTTGCTAGACCCTATAGGAACCTCCTGTATGTAATTAAAGTTCAATTTACAGAGCAGAAATAAAAACATTTAAAGTAAGTTACAACTGATTAAAAATTAAAATATTAAACCATTTTGTTTTCATGCAAGATGGGTCAGTCACAACCAGCTGCATAATCAGAAACAAATGTGATTTAACTCCTAAATGGCAGTAAATTGAACAGTGAAACTTCAGACGCATGATCTATGCACAAAAATTGCTTCACTATGATTATTTTTGGTGACTACAGTGACTACAGTGTCCCTTTAAAGTTACAAGATGTCAAAGTGTATGATAAAGTCTACCATCTGGCAATAGTGTAACAATTTCTTAGTGATCCAACACACAGAGTGTAAATGATAATAGATGTAACAACGTATACTGGTCCTTAGAGTGGCTTGACTTTATGTTTGATAGATGTAGAATGGTCAGTGACAAACTGAGTCAGGGAAATTATAAATCAGGACAGTGAGGTACAGTAGCTGAATCAGGGAAACCATAAATCACGAACAGTGAGGTCTTAGCGTCATGACGTTGGTGCACACGCACCGTGTCATAAAAGGTGGCGGCACTACAGCATCAAGGGTCGGAACCGCTGAAGAGATGAGAGGGACTGTGGAAAGGGTCCATCTCCACCTGATGCACATGGCAATAGTCCTACTAGGTGATACATACCTTATTTTAGAAATAACATGAACATAAAGGTAATAATTTAAAAAAGCGACTTTTATCTTGTAAACTTATAATTCTTGTTTTAAAACCGTAAGAAACAGAAAGGACACCCATTAATTATTATCTTTGATCCACATGGTGTAAATTGTTTTATCTTATAATATTATATTTACCCTCCACCCCATTATACACAGGGTGGAGGAAAAGAATGGGAATGCACATTTACCTGTTTTGGGAGGGGAGGGCCATTTGCTGATGTTTCTGTTTCTTTAACTCTTTTCTACCAGCATATAATTATTAGAAAATAGCTTTATAAAAATGGCACCAACTGCAAAAAACAGCTGCTGCCCATTAGCAAAACCCCCACTAATTTATTTCAGGCTCAAACATGCATGTTACATTCTGCCATTAAGGTTCCCATCGGTACACTGTATCAGATAAATCAGTTAATTATGGAGAATAAAGCACACATGATATCACCCACTTTCATCTCAAGATTTGCCACCAGAATGACCCACCAACGTTTCCACTCAGTTGACGTTGTCAGTGCTTTGTCTAGGCTTTACAGTGCCCTTACATGCATACAAATAGATTTAATTTTGAACAATCAATATTGCCTTTAAGAAATGTATTGGTAATTTGTAAACTAGCCATTCTTAAATAATAAATATCTATTGTATGATTTACATTTTGCTTACGTATTTACTTTTTATTTTAGTTTTAATAAAATTAGATTTTTGTCTTGTAGTTTGTGATGTATTTTGCTTCAGACTCTCACTTTTCAAGGCTGAACAAACATACAAATGACTGTTTGTCTAAAATCCTTATGATCTCCCTTACTGGCTGTGTATAACACTTGTGTGAATATTGCAAGAGTGAGTCGCCGAGTGTTCGGCATCATTTACCACTTCAGTTGGAGAAAGGCAGATTCCTCCTAGAAATGGACCTTTTTTTTCAATTAAAATCTAGCCGTCAACAGCCCAGGCTTGCGACGAAAAACTTGAAAAATGTAAGCTTATTCCAGATTTTACTGTTCTGTCGATGTTTTGATAAACCAGCAAAGAAGAATAGAACCAAGTGTATTGTCACATTCTTGACCTGGATTCCGCTGGTTACGTGAGAATATTAACAGGCAAGAATTTATGGAATCATGTTGAATTTGGCAATGCAAAACCAAACCACTCAAAAAAAGAAAAAAGAAAAAGAAAAAACATTAAGACATCAACAGGGAAAAAAATGTTAACGCTCTCGCTGTTTATAAATATTTCACCTAAATGCTATTTGCTTACTGAGAAGAGGGAGCAGAGAGGGCAAATTGTTTTGGCATCAGTCACAAACAGATGTGTAGATGCAGATGCGATGATGGCTAATTCTGTAAATAAGCACTAGGTGACACAGAATGAAATTGCAAGGAAATAATTACATTTTCCAACATGCTTCTCCCAGCTTTCAGGAACGCGGCAGAACCAGCAGTGTGTCTCGCTGGGATTTCTGCTGATCCACGCAGGTCTTCTTAACTACTTTTTGGGTAACCATGGTTACTGCATATTGGCTTCTCATTCTCCTGCTCCAGTGTGGCTCTGCCTGTCAGCTCAAGCTAAATTGGGAAAAAGGATAGAAATAGAGAATTTGTCCATTTTTTTAAATTTATTTATATTTATTATTTTTTTATTAACCTCTTTCAGCAACACAATTTTAATGAGTCTGTAGAGTTTCTGGAAGGAAAATGGTTTAGAGAATGTAAACAGCTTATCTACCAGATTTAAATCAATTTTAAAGATTAGGAAAATGACAGAAGCATGCATACACCACACCTGGGAGTACACTTTGTGCAAGTATTTTCACTGACTGGATTTTAAATTCAATATTAAATTTTAGTTAATTTAACAGGGAAATGATCTTAATATGGTCAGTTTGGGGATTTTTATATTTAGGCACATTTAGTTGTGTTTGTTATATGCTAGCGTTTTACCAAGTAGTTTTCATTTGTATTTTATAAGCTCATCTTCTTAGAGGACCTTAGAGGTAATTTAGTGGATATAATGACGTTCTATTTAGTTTGCAATTTGACCATCATAAAGAGCGGTTAATTCCATAGTGTCTACCGCCCATTTCTTGTTAAAATCCCTTAGACGTGTTATGCCATGCTAGTTTTAGCCTGGAGCAAAACTGAGTTAGGGGGTACCAGGCCACCAGCAATTGAGTGACGCATTAAAAATTAAACAAATATCAGGCCCACCATGTACATGCAGGTTAAAATTATTTAGTGCAACGCCTGGTACTAACTCAGACTAACTGAAGACTGAAAACCACTGTAGAATTAGAAGATTTCTATTTAATCCTTCTGTCAAATTGCATAAATATCTTAATATTAATTTGCCCCAGAATTTGTCCATTTTAAAGAAAAATATGTGGTGTGGACTCATTTACCCCTTGGCTAAGAAGCTCATGGATCATGTATTCAACTTTTGCAATATCTACTTTTACAAAGTGTTCTACTTTTACAATGTCCTTTTTTTAATTGTTATGTAATTTATGTCAACATACAATTATTGTATGAGTACCAAGAATGTGACGTCCATTGCCAATGAATTGCAATAAGCACACACTATCATGGCTGCATGTATGCATACTCTACACTTTTGAAAGGCTTGGAGTTGTCATGGGGACCCTAAATTGCACTAATCTGCACATTTGAAAAGAAAAAAAAAGCTAAGGTGGTGAACAAATAAACAAGACAGGAAATAACTAGGCAAAAGGGCAAGGGGGAATTTGTAAAATAAAAGTAAGGAAAAAATGAAACCTGGATAAGGATGAAAAAGGAATGTTGTTGAGGAGAGGTGATGGTGGTAAAACTGCAAATGCAAAAAAAATGAAAATGGAATGGTTAAATAGCGAAACTGGGAAGGAAATGTGGAAAGGCTGTTGTTAAGTCTGGGAAAAGAATAATAAAGAAAAGGGAAATTAATAAACCTGGGAAATGAGTGATTAGCGGTTTGTAAGGGAGGAGAAAATTATGGGTCTGGGATGCGAGTGTGAGACGCATAGTCCGGCAAGAAGACAATAGTTAAGACATAAAGAAAAGGAAATGGAAAAACTCATAGATATCAGAAAGGGTATGGGAGAAAGCAATGGAAGTGAACAGGGAAATATCTGAAGCTGGAGGAAAAAAGTGGGAAAGCCAATGGCAGAGAAGGAAAAGGGGAATAATATTGAGTCGAGCAAGGAGGCTCAGGATTAAAGTATGGGAGGTGACATTGCAAGGATTGAGGAAGCCTTTGTGAAAGGGGCAATGTAGTCTTTACTGCACCTAATTCAAGTAATGGAGAGTCATCTGAACCTCCAGCCTTGTCCTAAAGAAGCTTAGATTGGGGCTGAAAAACTCCACAATTGCAAAAAATAGGAAGGGGCTAGTTACAGTTTTGTGAGTACATATGCAAGAACACAGCTTGTCAAGAATGCACTTCAAGTAACCTGTTAATCCTCATCTTGCTGGCTAACAATATCCGCTCAACCCTTACCAGCTCTCTCCTGCCATTCTCCCTGATTGATTAATTTAATCCTGCTGCCTTCTTCAAATTCTTTTGTAAATTATAGTAAATACTTTAGAGAATGTTCTTGGATTTACAATGTGTTTGTTACTCATAAGAACCCTCATAAATACAATATATAATTTATCTTTCGATTTTCACAGGTCATATCAGTTTTTTGGTACAGAATCCTACAGCATCGAACTGTATTTCTTGTGTTCCTTGATATTCTGCATCAAAGCCCGTTTTATCTGTGTATTGCAGAATAACAGATGACTTTTTATTGGTCCGTTTCTCCATTAATACAGTGGAGTCAGAAGAGGGAAGATTAAAAATATTGAGCGAGGTAATACAGACAATGTAATGGTACCACATTCATAAAAAACATGGCATCAACAATGCATAGATCATAATACCACATTGCAGTGTGAGTTAAAGTGCTGCAGTGGGGTCTCTAAACCCTATAATGTGATCATCTAATGTGGCCAGAGAAAAATGCTTGTTTTTTCTGGCTGGGAAATATGTGAGTTCCAATCCACAAAATCTCAAAGGTGTGTTCTCCTCCTAACAACGACACTAACAGGGGTTAGTATTGCCAGGAATTCACTGTGAATTTCTCATTTAAGACCGACTTACCTGAACTAGAAGCATTTTGAATTTTTCCAGCTTAGGTATTTTGGCCTTACATTTTAAAATTACTTTGAATTCCAGATATTTCTCACTTTAACAAATAAACCTGTTAACCTTAAATGTGGTCACTAAGAAACCAATTAGCTGTATCCATGAATTTGAACAATGTTACGATGGTTAAATGAACACTATAAGCACCATAACTACTACAGCCTGCTGTAATGGTTATGGTGCCAAGAGTGCCCTGGCACCCTCCCAGAGTCATCTGTCAGTCTGTTTTAAAACATTTTTGCAACTTATCTCGATCCTGTCGAGTTACTGCACTCATAGTGCCTGCCTTTGTTTCTCCTTTCAGGAGAATCCTGTTCGCCCTATTGAGCTAAGCATGAGCATACATGCTTAGGACTCCATGCACAAGTAGGCTGCCAGAAAATTCTAAAACAGTTACCAATAGTGAATAAACCTCTCAAAACCACCAAGTTGTAGTGGACTAAAACCCGTATTGCAAAATTTTGGCTAAAACACCAACTCATTGAAAATGATTTCTTTTTTATCCAAATCAAAACTTTTACTGTAGTGACAATTCAATTTTACTACAAATTTAAATTTACAATGGTACAATTTACTATAATTTTATGTTTAGGAAATAAACCCTAATGCCTTTTAAAAAAGATGCACTTTTTATTTTTAGATATTCCACACAATAGAAGCTACAACTGGTGTTGGCAAGGACTTTAAACCCTTTAATAGTATATCCGATGCATGCGCCAAAATTTGTCAGAATAGAATTAATTCCTGAGGTATTCTCTCATAGATTCACTTTATCAACCTATGTGTTATAGAAATTGATTAACAAGAAACTGTAATGGGAACTTCTCTACATAAGGAGATTAGATTGACAAATAAAGAAATAAAAGAGAGACTGAAAAACAATAATGCATCTAATGTCAGTGCAATCGATTCAGATGAGATGTTCACCTATTGAAAAGTTATGTGTTATAAAAATATATTTTTGCTCTGTCTGAGGCATAGTTTAACCATTTCCAGTGAGTTATTATTTTGCCGTCCTCAGAGTAAACATAAATGTAAAAATAAGTCAAGGGACCTGTGGAACTTTTTCAGATGTTATTTGGATTAAGTTAAAAATAATATGTTAAAGTGTGGCATATCTCACGTCGTCAATATAACAATAGACAATTTTCTCCATTCCAGGGAGAGAATGCTTGAAGGCTGAATTGTGCAGTGATTCATAGTATTAAACGTCACATGCAGGCAATCAATGTAATTTGCAAGCAATGTATTCTATTCAGATTTACAGAATTGATTAGTTGCAGGTAATAGTTTTTAAGACTGTGAACTAATTTGGAAATGTCTGCATATTGATCAGTAGATTTAGAATATACACTGCAGTTTATGTTCAGTATTTTGTTAAAAGTTAATAGTGTCCCCCCAACATGTGGCTTTTTAACTGAATCTTTCAGAAAATGATCGTAAAAATAATAAATAACAAAAATCTACATTTTGACACCCAACTTTACTGAACAAACCACACGTTTTTTTAGCACCTTTGTCACTTCCTACCGTTTCAGAAGAAGTGAAAGGAATCTTGTCGGCTGACAGTGATGTGGATGAACTGAGAGCACTGCTCCAAACATTTAAATCGGTGAAAAGCCCAGGGCCAGTGATGTGGAATCAATCAATTGATTATCTTGCATATCTGCCCCTGGTCAAATTTAAAAAGATGTGTGCACGCTCCTGAAGTAATTCACACCAGACACAGGTTTCGGGTTAATGAAAAACTTGCAGAATGTTTATTCTGGGGGGACGGCATGCCCCTTAAAAATTACATCATATGCATTGTCAGAGATAACATGGAATAATGCATCAATAATTGGTTAGGTGTTAAGTGGTTCATTTAGTGCCCTTCCTACCGGATGTGATGTCACTGGTATCTTGGAGGTCTCCCCCAGATTGCAGCGCCATCTTGTTAATGAGGGTTTTAGTCGATGTCAAAGGCAAACTCCCTAGCGGCCATTTTAGGTAAATCACGTATAAGTTTGAATAATGCTGATTGTGGTTATGCTGAGTAAATAGGCATTTTATTAATATGAATTGGGTTAATATTTTTGTCCACAACAGTCAGACAGCTTTATAGCATTATATTATAAGACCTTCGGTGAGCACCTATCACCTCACTTGTGTCAGGACTTTAATGCAATGCTTCATGAACATATTCTCCTGCTTGACATGTTGACGGCAAACGTTTGCCTAATTCCCTAACCTGATAGACACCATATGGATCCTGGATACTGCCCAATGTCATTACTTTATAATGACATTAAAATTATAACCAAAACCCTGATGAACCATCTAAACCCATATGTAGAACGCCTGATTCATCCAGAGCAAGTGGAGTTTATCCTCAACTGACAAGCAATACAAAATGTAGGTATTAAACGATACTCAGACCTCACTGCCCTACACACATTGAACTACTCTACTTTGCTTTGGGCTGCTTACAGAGACCTGAAGAGATGGGTCCACTTGATGTTTCTTGGTTGGAACATGTGGCCACTATTAAAATAATTTGTTGCCACAATTCCTCTATCTCTGTCAGACGCTCCTGATTACAATCAAGAGTTCTAATTTTAATAGTTTTCAAGCAGGGGGAAGGGGCCTGACATGTCTCTCTTTAATCTTGGGGAGAACAAAAAACAAGGTGCAAGAGAGTACTGAGAACCTGAGAATGGACAACTCAAATCGCCTGCCCTTTGTGGGTCCCGCTCACTTCTCAGGCTGGTTTTAGCTCATATTGTGCCATTACAAGGAGAACCAGGACATTGGCATATCAGACTGATCCCACCCAAAAGGCCGGAATAAAATAAAAAGTGCATCACCCAAAAGGCCGGAAAAGATCCAAAATGCAGGCTGGCTCACTCTGTATGTGCAAAATGAGCCGGCCTGCATTTTGGATCTGTCGCCCTTTTGGGTGTTATCAGTCTGATATGCAAATGACCCTGTTTTTTTTTAATGGCACAATATGAGCTAAAACCATCTTGAGATCTGAGTGGGGACCCACTGAAGGGCAGGCGATCTGAGTTGTCTATTCTCAGTACTCTCTTGCACCTTGTTTTTTGGAATCCTTCAAACAGTTCCGAATTGGCTCCACTTTAAACACAAAAGACTCTGCGCAGTTTACAAGTACTTTTATTTGTAATTTGCTACGTTTTACTTATTGCGTTACCAATGAACTACATTGATTTAAGAACTCCCATGTTACTCATATAAATATGTTACAATTTTGACATGTGAAATTTTAATAAAGGATTAAAATATATAAGAAAAAAACATGAATATTGGCTGCATTCACGGTCTTCAATAGAAAGAGTTCCTTTATTTAAACATGTAAATCCATAAATTAATGTTTCAGTCCTCTCAGGGAGTTTCCTCAGGATCAAGTTATACATATATATATATATATTTATATATTATAGCATTTTCACTATATTAAATATATAATTAAAAACATAGGTGATAATTTGTTGAAACGTTTTGCTGTAATCCGTGGTCAATTGATCGATTCAGCTTGCTATTTAGTAAATAAACCCAACATCTACCATCAGTCAGGGCAAAATTCTTGTCAAATTCAATTTAACAATAGTTTTCCTTATAGATAAACAAACTCACAAAATAATAGCATTGCTGTATCTTAAATAAACTTGTATTATTCATGCTCTTCACTACATCATTGAATTCTTCCCAGTTAAATATTTTCTTGATAAATAAATACATTCTCCTGATACCTCGCTAATTATTATCATTATTAACCCCTTCAGGACAGAGGATGGTTCAGGACTGTCCTCTGCATTTTTGCATTGCCGACCGAGGACGGTCCTGAACCGTCCTAACAGAAAACGGGCGGCGGGAGCGATCGGAGATCACTTCCACCGAAATCCCGTTGTTACTATCTGCCCGGCATCCCCTAAATTTAAAAAATGTATGTTTTGAAACCGCAATATCCTACTTGTACTTATAGCCCTATAACTTGCAAAAAAAAGCAAAAAAGCTGGTAAACACTGGGTATTTTTAAACTCAGGATAAGATTTCGAATCTATTTAGCAGTTTTTTTCATTAGCTTTTGTAGATGAGTAAAAGATTTTTCAAGTAAAAGTCAAAAAACATGTATTTTTTAAAATATTGCATCATATTTTTTATTTTTTTTAAATTAAATTACATGAGATTATATAAATAATGGTATGTAAAGAAAGCCATTTTTGTCCTGAAAAAAACAATATATAATTTGTATGGGAACAGTAAATGACAGAGTGGAATATTACAGCTAAACACAAACACCACAAAAATGTAAAAAGAGGCCTGGACGCAAATGTACTACATCGCAAAAACAGTCCAGTCCTTAAAGGGGTTAATTTTGTTTTTAGTTTGGTGTCTATTTAAAAAATATAACATAAATAGAACCCCATGAGATTATACTTTTTTTTTTTTTGTTATAAGATATGTATGAATCCAATCATGTTGACACAAGCCTTCCCAAGCTCTGCTCCTATACTCCTGTTGAAGTAACTTTTTGTTGAGTTTGTGTCTAAGATTAAGGAATCCAGGCTTGCAATGGTACTTAGCTGGAGTTTAGAGTTTTTGTTTTGTACAACATACATTATTTGTAACAAAGTAGGAACAGCTGGCATCAGCTCAGCTGGAAATAATGTAGAATAATGTAGACTGGAGGCTAGAGAACAGATTCAGTCAGGTAGCTGGTACTCCAGAGGGAAGACTGATACATATACTTTTTAGAGATGTCCATGATCAAATGTCTCAAACTAAAAAAAACAAGCAAAACAAAAGACAAGCGATCTGTTATTTACAGATGTTTTTGTTTACATAAAAAAACTATAATTAAAACAAAGTAATGCCTAATTATATTCCCCTAATACTCCTGTAGCTTAATTCTTCCCAACCAAATAATATATTACACAATCTCAGCAGATCATATATATATACATATATATATAGAGTACATACAAGAAATTGTGTATATATCATTTTATAATATTGTATTTAGTTTAATCCATTCTAGTTTACAGTTGTTTTACCATATCTGGTGACCATAGCATCTCTGAATCGAGTGACCCCAGGTATGTTTTTACAGTACAGTCTCTAGACGATAAAAGAGAATGGCCAGACTCTTATAAGCTGTACAGAGAAAGGATAGGGGGCACTCCCGAGACCTGCATTTTGCATGAAAGGTGCTGCTGCAGTGACCAAACTTCATAAATGAGAAAATAAATAGTTGCGGCGCACTCAGACTACAAAAAATATAACACAAAGAAGGCTACTAAAATGCCTATCTAAGAATAAATATGGGGATTTGGTTCCACCATATGGCCATATGTTGTTAAGCCCACCACTGCTTTCAAAGTACACCAAATCCCCATATTTATTCTTAGATAGGCAATTTAGTAGCCTTCTTTGTGTTATATATTTTTGTAGTCTGAGTGCTCCGCAACTATTTATTTTCTCATTAATGAAGTTTGGTCACTGCGGCAGACCCTTTCATGCAAAATGCAGGTCTCGGGAGTGCCCCCTATCCTTTCTCTGTACACATTACATTTGCAATCCAGACCAGATTCCTTTGGGGTCAAGCACCCCGCCCAGGCCCCGCAGCTTCAGAGGCTGCTTTAGAGGTGGCCACAGGTGTGTATATATAGGTGTTTTTCAATAGTCAGGTCACTTTTATTATTTTCTTCATTCAGCACAGATATCATCTGCAATAGTGAGTATACTCATCTTAGCACTAACACGTTAATTGTTTAGTTTTAACACTGTTTTTAATTGCTTTCATCACTTATTTTTGTATACTCACTATGCTCTTACCAGGATTTAATTTAACACCTTTTATTTTTAACACTACTACTATTGAATTTGTCCCCCACATTTTAGAGTAGGACCCACCAATATTGGGGTACTTTGAAAGTAGTGGTGGGCTTAACAACATATGGCCATATGGTGGAACCAAATCCCCATATGTATTCTTAGATAGGCATTTTTGTAGCCTTCTTTGTGTTAGACTCTTATAAGCTGTCAGAAAAACCACAAGTATTAAAATAATTAGTTTGCCCATTTCTCACTGAGCACAGAGTGCTTTAAACATTGAAGTTAGTAGGTTAAATCAGCAGGAGACCATTCGAGGTTCCTTTCTTGTCGGTTTAGAACAGGATGATGAAGCTACAATGTGTAAATAACAAGAAAACTGGAAAACTGAAGATTGGAAAAATTGTTCTTGACTGACAAATCTCAGTTTCTTCTCTGACATAGTGATGTAAGGCCAGAATTTAGATGAAATCACACAAGTTCATGTACTATTCTTCTCTTGCGTCAAGTGCTCAGACAGGTATTAGTGATCTTATGGTGTGAGGAATATTTCCTGGACACTCACTGGGAAATGAATGCCACATTGTGTCTAAATATTGATACTCATAATGTGTGTCAGGGAAATCTTTCATGTCACAAAGACAGATTTCACAAACCTGACATTACCTAGATCCACAACCCAATATATCCAATGTAATCTACAGTGATCATGTCAAGGCAGCACGGACCAAATTACCAAATCAATGCTGTGAGTGTACACTGGCTTTATAGATGTATGTACTTTCATGGAGTAATCATTGGACATACAAAAAAAGTTACATTTTTACTCACATTGTAGCCACAATGTTTTGTAAAATACATGAGTACATATGAGATACTTGTGCCTTGGAATATTTATTTTTTCTAATGTGCTGATTATGTTTTTAGATGCTGTGAGTGATTTAATTTGTACATTGTATGACATATAATGTGCGATACAGGGGTTTCTAACCTCATATCAGTACTGGGAAATGCAAGTTTTGGCCTTGCCTAAATTAGTGTGAATTACACTTTGATTTGCTGTAAGATTCAGCTGCCATTTTAATTCAGTCTTCTACTGTTAATAATACCATTGGAAAGAAGCTACCCTGACCAAAACATAGCTCCTGGCACATCGTGAAATGGCTGAATTACAATCTGCCAAGAACTGTAACTCGCAGTGATCTCAGGCAGGCCCAAGCCTAGCCCTAACCCCAATTTTTAAAAAAGCATGTCATATAAAACAGAGTTAAAACATGTCAAGTCTAACCCTACTACCCAGACATTAGGTTACTCACCCCTGCAGCCCTGGACAGTCCATGTCACAGTTACCAGGGATGAATTTACACTTACCAGGGCTACATTGTAACTCAGCAATGGCTGACAGACATTTTTAGTCCTTATATTATATTATTGCCTCACATTATAAGATACATAATACTGCAGTGTGTTTTACTCAACTTCATACTCCTATTATGATGTCTTTAGACACTCTCAATCATAACATTTTCCATAATGCATGCTCCACTGTTGTATATCCTCTCCCAGCCTAGTCGGTATATACTCCAATTGACAAGTGGGCAGTTACCCTGCCAAATAGAAATTGACTTTACACTCATTATATTTCCAACCCAATTTGCTTTGTGTGACCATCTACAAATGTAAAAAAAAGTGTTAGGCAACTCTTTTTATCTCTCTGATCCCATTAATATTCAGTGTTTCCAACGTGAAAGCCATCCGTAACTGTGTAATATAAAATATCACATAAACAAAGACTTCCGCACTGAGGTGCCCATTAGCTGTTAATGCTTACTGGGCTAATGTATCAAAAGTTAATATAAAATTCTATATCAAATTATACGTGCAGTAGGTGCTTTCTAAATTATGTAACCAGCCATTAAGTACTAATGTGTTTGTAGAAACCTTTCCCATAATGTTAATTCAAGATATAGAGGAATGATCAGACAATTTAACACATTGTGCTTTGCCGTTATGCTGTGATTAATGTTTTCAATACATTGTGTCCTGTCTTTACTCTACAATAATTTTCCCAGTTTGCCCTGATTTGGAGATTCTGTAAATTATAGTGAAACGATAGTAAGCGTTAAGTCTGTAAGAGCACTCTTCTACTTATGTTTCTGTTCACCTTAACTTGCTTGTTATATATTTGTTGTTTTATTTCCATATATATATATTTCTACAACATTACAGAATATGTTGGTGCCATATAAACAATAACAATAATGATGATGAAATCATTGCACTTCAGGGGCTGTTATGTTATATGGTCATTGGAGAAATCAGGCAATCTACAAACATATTGACTTGCTGACTAAGCATTTCTACCCATTGCATGAACAAATCGCAGGATTCTAAACAACCAGTGTTCTTAGTTCAGAATGGTTTGATCACTTTACCCCCATATAGCATGCTGCAAACCCCTAATACTAACACAAATGTGCTTGTGGGTTATTCGGTGGTTTTGTATACTGTTTGTAGTACAGGATTCTTTATGCTGGATGGCGGCTGGATGGTGGGTGTATAATTAAGTACCAGGATTTTACTGCCAAGTTATCCCACAGACCAGAACAGAGCCAAGTAAAATAATATGATAATATAAAAAAATAGCTATCAAAATCGCTGAATATCCAAAAGTCTTAAATGCAGCTCTAGAAATCCCTCCGGAAAATGCATCCTTAATTTTATAGCTGCAGGTAATTTAAATACTTAGCTTGAATACATTAAATAGCGCCCCTAATATATTTCCTACTTCAGTACCCTTATTAATCAGACTTCGCTAATTGCCTTCAAAAAAACACTTTTATTGGGATTCTACTAAGAAAATATTGCCTGTATGGGAGAAATTAATGGTGCTACCAAATAAAATCTGTATCCACTTTATACTGGGTCAAAGTTCTCTGTAGTAGAAATACTTTATGAGCACATTATCAGACTGCTATATCTATAGAATAAAATAGATCGGTATAGATTGGTACAGTGTACTGAGATAGAAATAACAGACAGATATCAGTTGTAGTTCAATAATATCCTTTTTTTTAGGAGATTAAAGGAGGCATTTTTGATAAAGTAATGCTATGGTCTGGGGACATACAAGATTGTAAACTAGATAGAGTTAGATTTGAGTGGCAGGAGAAATTTAGTTTTGATTGGTAGGGCCAATTTATATTTGAATATCAGGAGAAATTTAGTTTTAAATCGCTGAAGACACATGGTTTTGATTGGCAGGAGAAATTTAGTTTTAAATCGCTGAAGACACATGGTTTTGATTGGCAGGAGAAATTTAGTTTTAAATCGCTGAAGACACATGGTTTTGATTGGCAGGAGAGATTTAGTTTTGATGTACTGGGAAGATTTAGTTTTGATTGGCTAGAGAGATTTAGTTTTGATAGGCAGGAGAGATTTAGTTTTTATTAACAAGAGAGGTTTAGTTTTCATGCGCTGGGGAGATTTGGTTTTGATAGGCAGGAGAGATTTATGTTTGATGTACTGGGGAGATTTAGTTTAGATTGGCTAGAGAGATTTAGTTTTGATTGGTAGGACATATTTAGTTTTGCTTGGCTAGAGAAATTGAGTTTTGATTGGCAGGAGAGATTTAGTTTTGATTGGCAGGATAGATTTAGTTTTTATTAACAAGAGAGGATTAGTTTCCATGTGCTGGGGAGATTTGCTTTTGATAGGCAGGACAGATTTAGGTTTGATGAACTGGGGAGATTTAGGTTTGATGTACTGGCAAGGTTTAGATTTGATGTGCTGGAGAGATTTAGGTTTGATGTACTGGCAAGGTTTACGTTTGATATACTGGCAAGGTTGAGGTTTGATGTGCTGGTGAGATTTACTTTTGATGGGCTTGGAAAATGTAGTTTTGATAAACTGGGGAGTTTTAGGTTTGATGAACTGGAAAAATTTAGTTTTGATGGGCTAGAGAGTTTTGGTTTGAATATAATATTACAAAACAGGTGTATTTTCTACAGGCACAGGGCAGTCACAGAAACATACAGCTTTCTTTATGTTCAGGAGGTAAATAATAAAGATCTGTCACACAAGGAAACACATAGTTATTTACTGATCAGCCAAAATATTAAAACTACTGATAGGTGCAGTGAATAACATTGATTATATGTCTACAATGGCACCTGTCAAGTGGTGGGATATATTGGGGATTTTATAAGCAAGTGAACAGTCAGTTCTTGAATCTCTTCTGTTTGAAGCAGGAAAAAATGGTAAGTGAAAAGATCAGAGTGACTTTGACAAGGGCCAAATAGTGATGGCTAGACGTCAGAGCATCTCCAAAATGACAAGTTCTGTGGGGTGTTCCTGGCATGTAATGGTTATTACCTACCAGAAGTGGTGCAAGGAAGGACAACTGGTGAACCAGTGTCGTGGTCATTGGAGCCCGAGGAAGCATGTGTGTAGGAAGCAAAAGCTAGCCCATCTGGTACAATGACACAGAGTAGCTACTGTAGCTCAAATTGCTGAAAAACTTAATGCTGGTCATGATAGAAAGGTGTCAGAACACACAGTGCATCACAGTTTTCTGCATATGGGGCTGCGTAGCCCCAGATTGGTCAGAGTGTTGATGATGACCCCTGTCCACCACCAAAAGTGCCTTCAATGGGGACGTGAGAGTCAGAACTAGACCATAAAGCAATGGAAGAAGTTTGCCTGGTCTGATGAATTACATTTTCTTTTAAATCAGCTGGATGGCTGGTTGGATGGCATGCTCATAGTTTACCTGGGGTGGAGGTAGCAACAGGATGCACCATTTGAAGAAGGCAGCTCTGGACAATGTTCTGCTAGGAAATGTTAGGGCCTGGCATCCATTTGGATTTTACCATGACTTGTACCACCTACCTTCAGATTATTGCAAACCCTGTACATCCCTTCATAGCAATGCCTGATGGTAGTGGCCTCTTTCAGCAGGATAATGTACCCTACCACACTGAAGAAAAATGTTCAGGAATGGCTTGAGGAAAATGACAGAGTTCAAGGCATTGCTTTGGCCTACAAATTCCCCAAATCTTAATCCGAATGACATTTGTGAGATGTGCTTGAACAACAAATATGATCCATGAAGGACCCACCACATGAAGGACTTAAATATCTGTTGCTAATGCCTTGGTGCCAGAAACCACAGGACACATTCAGAGGTCTTGTGAAGTCCATGCCTCAGAGCATCATAGCTGTTTTGGCAGTACAAAGGGACCTACGCAATATTAAACAGGTAGTTTTAATGTTGTGACTGATCAGTGTATAAAAATCAATGCATACGGGGGTGGGGGGGGGAGAGAGGGAACTACACAACTAGAGCGGACTTGCGAGTCCACCACACACTAGGATCTAACACCACTCGTCCCATCCATCCCTGAAGACCTGAGCGCCATGGTGCTAGAAATGTTTATCTGTGTTAACCTAACGTTGAACCAAAACATGTTACAAGAGGACTCCAGACGACAAGAGAATACCAGTATATGAGAAGGGAACTGCGAGTCCTCAGATGTCAGAGGCCTGCGAGCCCACATAGATGCTTCACACAAATGCCTAATACAATACAATGCATGGTTTACTTGGGACCTGCATGTCCCACACTGTTACTAATTTGAAAATATATGATATACAGATATTGATAAAACAACAATAAAAATTAAATTAAAAAAAAATCAAAAAATCAATGCATACCACACAGTAGTGCACACAGTGGTGCTATTTTTATTAATGCAAGATATAGTTCACAAACAATTCCTACGCATCATACACACCTGTGAGCAAGAAGAGGCATTGCCAAAATGTTAAAGAGAGGTATTCGGGTGTCCTCTAGCTTCTTCAACTGAGAGTTTAAAGTGCTGTCTTTTGTTATCATTTTATCTTTTGCTGTCTTTTGTTATCATTAACATTTTTTCTATTTACTTTTGCTGCTATGTTGTGTATCCTCAAATTGTTCAAAGTAGTTATATATTTGTGGTTTTGAGCACAGGGATTATATTTAGTTTACAGCAAAAAATGTTATATGGTGCATTATGTGTATAAGTTATTTGTGAACTATATATTGCATTAATAAAAACAGTGCGACTATACACACCACTGTATGGTATGCAGTGATTTTGATATAAACGAAGTTCAGATTTTTAATATCAGCTGATTATGCTGATATATTGGTCACAGTATGTTTGTTACACTTGTATGTATACTTGCATTTCCATGATGTTAAAATTTAATCAAATAACAATCTACGCTAATAACAGAAAAAATGATCCTACTCATATATATATATATATCACGATTAAATAAATACTAAATACAAGTTGTAGTTATTTGTGTTGTTATTAAGCCCATTGATTCAATGTAACATATAAAACTACTTAATTAACAAGCAGGTTTAATGTAAATAAGGTATAATGCATACCTCTGACTTTTTCTGAATGTACTATTCAATCCTTATGAAGCCACAGCATTTCAGCCGGCTAAATACAAGGACTTTTACTTAGCCATAACAAAATTACTAAAATTCTTCCATTGCCGTTTAGTTGTAGATTGTAGTTTAAGGATTGTGGTTTTGGCATATGGCCCACATACTGTTACGTTTTAGCTTATACGTGAAAACAATGACATTCTTTTTAAGCATTTGCTTCGACATTACAGAATTTGTTGTTTCCTCAAATGCTCATATTGTTCGAGGTCATAAAACTGTAAACGACCCCAAAGGATGCCCCCCTAATATGCTTCATTGTAGGAATCCTGTTTTCATTAGTTTGAATTCTGTGTTTACATTTATTTGGCTATAAAGTCACTCACATTTCTCATCCGTTAACTGTACATTCCTCCAATAGATTTATGGTTATCCAGAAACTCTTTGACAAATATGAGAGATTATGTACTTTTCAGAGAGCAACAGGTTCCTTCTTAGTATTACAACGAGGTTTTTTCTTATGATGAACTGAAGAACGTTGACCTTACTCAGTGAAAGAGATGCCTACTGTCATGAAACAGGGGACCCTAACCCATAAATCCCAATGAAATTGAAACAGTCAGCAAGGATAGCCTGCATTAAGAGTGGCTGCACCTAACAGAGAGAATAGCCCAATAACAATCCAAGATGAAGGGCAAGAGAAAACAGGATAAATGAAAATCCAAGCCAAAGGGTCAGGAGCACGAGCATGAGTTGCATCACTATTGACACAGAAATGATACAACTCCTTATGCAGAGGTTGAGTCTTGTCAATATAGATATGGGAATTAAGTGGGTCAGGTAATTACAAGCATTACTCTTAGTCGGAAGTTCACGAAACCTGAAATCATTGGAATTTGACCAGGGCACGTCATATTTTAAGACAGAATAGCTGAATCATAAATGTTTTCGAAACTTGGCTATTTTAGCTTACAATTTTGAGTTCCATGATCATTTGGAAACAAATCCAAATTTATTGAATAAACCTGTGATTTTACTTGTATTGCCACTTCTGGGAATTGCGGTGAAATTTAATTTCCCCTATTTTAATATTCTCTGCTAAACCATGGAGGGATATCGGCCTTGTTTTTAAAAATGGCTTTGTATCCTTTTTTAAAGCATCATTAGTATCAGCACATATTTTTCCATGGATCTCAGATATTTCTCTTGATCAGAGCCTGATTCAAATATTTCCCATTAAGATCAGACTCCAATCAGAGTTTGGGTTTGTTTTATAGAAAGGGCCTCTCAGAATCTCATCTGATTGTCATCTCATTGATTGGAACATCTGACTCAAATTACCCTTGCATAATAGAGCTGATTATCCACTAGGTTCACATACATTTTTCCCAACAAAAACGCTGATTGTGGGATCAATGTGTTCAATAAACGCACAAAGAAGTAATTTTTTTGTGTTGTTCGTTGGGTCAGATTTTCATTATCTTTTTTAGGGCATAGATAAAGAGCAGATCGCACTTTATTTCAAATAAACACAACAATACAGATAGTTTTTAAAGTGTCAATTTAAGTACCATAACCACTGCAGCCCACAGTAGTGTTTTATTTTTATAGTATATCCTAACCTGCCTCCTCTTCAGTATAATTGATAATGTGATAACCAAATGTCTGCATTGTCTAAAGCTAATTAATCAATCTTGGCATCAGTGATAGGCTCCCATCCTTTCATTGCCATCCAGGTTCCACAGAGCCAAGATGGACTGCCATGAAACCCGGATATGACACAGTATATGTGATTGTGGTGTGGCTATGGCGTGTACAGTGCTGCTTTAAGACAATTCCCACACTTGTGTATATTGAAGCCAATTCACTAAAATTAGCAGTTCCACTAATTAGAATGTTGAAATACTGTTAGAAGCTCATTTACTGCTCTCATAAGGATTGTCATTTCCACCATAACAGCACAAAGAAACATGTTTCTGTAATATGAAGCATTCATAAATAGCACGCTTGATTTTTGATGACTTAATTGATACATACGTTTCCATTCTACATACTCCAGAACAAGTGCATAATTCATTCATATCATAAACATGATGGGTATGGAAACCTATGAATGGGTCTGTGCATTATTAGAAAGTTCCATCTTAATGTGTTTGTAAGTTTAAAATAACAACTGCTTTTTGTATGTTTCATTAAATAGTTTGGAGCACACATATATTTCAAAAGTCACAGTGGAAGCACAAAGCTTGAAATTATGATTTTGCTCAAATGAATACTATAATGTTAGGAATACAAACATGTATTCCTGACACTTTTGGTATAAAACACCATTTAGTCCCACGGCCCTCCTTTCCCCCAATGAAAAGGGTAGTCTACTTACCTTTTTCCAACGTTGTGAGTGTCCGGTCAAGACTGACTTCATCCACACTTTCCCTCTTTGGCTGGGATCATCAATTGCATTGGGAAACTAATGGACACATGCTGCAAAATTCATAGAAATGTATTGAATCAATGGATCTCTATGAGAAACATTCAGCGCCTCCATGCAGGGCTTGGAGATGCTGAACGTCAGTGTAGCAGATTGTGCACCACTGACCCAGGAAGCACCTCTGGTGGTCGTTTTAGTGACTGCCACTTGAAGGGCAGTGTTTACATTAAAAAGCCTGCAGGGCATTAAGCAGTAGTTGTTCTGGTGACTATAGTGTCCCTTTCAAGAGATGCAGTCATCATACACTGCCATTTACAATTAGTGGTGCCTGGCTGTAGTTCCTGATTCTCAGCTGCCAGCTTCCACCTCATTACAGCACTGGGTGGAGAATGTTCCTGCTGTTGTAATGACAACTCTTCTTTTAAATGGCACCATATGCCACCATTATCTGCTTAATGCAGTGAGATTATTGTGTCCCTATAATGACAAACTTAAATTTAGTTTAAGTCTGTATGTGCCGTGTTTTACTATAAAAAGCTACACATACAGAGTTTAACCCTTCTGATGCCAGAGTTACAACTCCACCTGTGGCCACGTCTTTGAAGCGTCATTAGCCAGCCCAAAACAAGAGTTCCAGCTGGCTAATGGGAATCCTGTGCAAATGTGGCATCTGACATCATCCATTTTAATCAAAATGGTGATTTGTGGTTGGAATAAACCATTAAGTCAGGGAAAGTTTTTCATATCCTGTGAACTTAACACCCATCACTGTGTAAACTTACTTCTGTTAAAGCACAAAAAAAGTACAAACATTTCATACCAAGGATTAGTGCAGCAAGTCTTGTTTACATGAGTTCATTTTATGTTACTGTACAACACACACATATGAAAAATCAAAGGTGAGGTACAGGGAGAGCCAGGGACGTATTAACCGCGAGGCAAACAAGGCATTTGCCTTGGGCGGCATTTTTCAGGGGGCGGCAAAAAACGCCGCCCCCCAAATGCCCAGGGCAGATGCCTTGTTAGCCTTGCGGCTAACTGACATCCCGGGCGGCCGGCGAGGGAGCACTTCCCATGAGCTGCTGCTCAGCTCCCTCGCGCACCGCAAAGTGAGGCTGGGAGCCGGAAGATGACGTCATCTTCCGGTTCCCAGCCTCACTCTGCAGCCGACGCGCGAGGGAGCTGAGCAGTCAGCTCATGGGAAGTGCTCCCTCGCCACGCCGCCCGCCTGCCAGCGCCGCCCGCCCTGCAGCCACTGGACCACCAGGGAGAGAGACCCCCCCCCCCAGCACTCCCAAAGGTAAGGAGGTTGGGGGGGGATTTAAATTAAAAAAAAAGTTAATGTGTGTGTGTGTTTGTGTCTGACTGTGTGTGTTTGTGTCTGACTGTGTGTGTTTGTGAGTGTGTGTTTGTGTCTGTGTATGTGTCTGACTGTGTCTGACTGTGTGTGTGTGTTTGTGTCTGACTGTGTTTGTGTCTGTGTCTGACTGTGTGTGTGTGTGTGTTTGTGTCTGACTGTGTGTGTGTATGTGACTGTGTGTCTGTGTGTGTTTGTGTGACTGTGTGTGTCTGACTGTGTGTGTCTGACTGTGTGTGTGTGTCTGACTGTGTATGTGTGTGTGCTTGTGTCTGACTGTTTGTGTCTGTGTATGTGTCTGACTGTGTGTGTGTGTGTGTGTTTGTGTATGTGTCTGACTGTGTGTGTATGTGTATGTGTCTGACTGTGTGTGTATGTGTTTGTGTCTGACTGTGTGTGTGTGTGTTTGTGTCTGACTGTGTGTGTGTGTGTATGTGTCTGACTGTGTGTGTGTGTTTGTGTCTGACTGTGTGTGTGTGTATTTAGAAGGTGGGGCGGGGGGAAGGGTTGGGTGGGGGTGGCGCGGGGGGGAGGGGGGCGCCTGAGTTTTGTCCTGCCTAGGGCAGCACAAAACCAGGATACACCACTGGGGAGAGCACTAATGTAAAATCTAGCAGCAAAGGACATGAATGGTCCGAAGAGGTGTTGAAATGTGATCGCCCATTTACATTTTATTTGATTGTACAGAAAGTACAAAAGTCTGCAGCCATATGACTTTTCTGTCCAATATAAATTTGAGCACATTGGAAAAATTAGACACGGGTGAAGGTTGTACCTTAAATCAGGGTATCAATGAAACAGAATGCTTTATGTAAACTGTGCTATAAGAGCCTAGTAGTTCCTGGATTTAAAGCACTTACGTCGATTCTTTATTAATTTTTGTTTTATTATACATTGATATATAAATAATATATACTCATAACTGAAATGATCAGTTATTCTCATATTCATGCAGTGTGACTGAATGATGTACTAATCATGCATGTTAATCATAGCTGTGATTTTATATGCAGTGTGCATAACAGTCTACACTAGCTAACACCTTTCATTTAGAAAAGAGACATTCTTGCAAATACGAGGACAGGTGGAGGCACTTCTCAGTCTTTCATTTAAAAGGAAAGTGTCACTGATAATATAAAGTATTGGAAATTAACTGTAGCTTGTGTTAAACCTTTTTCATGAGATCATCAGTTTCATTTAAATTTATACTAAAGTTTTAGCAAAGTACATCATAAAACAGATCAGACAAGACAGAGCCAGGGCAAACATGGCAAACGAGAAGGAGAAAGAAAAAATATTGTTTAATTTCTCATCTACTCTATGTGCTTCCTCTATGGTGACTAACAGATGCAAGAACAGAGTTTGCAACAGTGATTGACAGGGAGTCAAGATGGAGTCGTCCAATTGCCAGATAAAAAAGGGTGTGGATTGCTACATTTAATTAAATTTTTCACACTTTCCAAATATATATTTGTTAAATATAGTGATAAATAAACATAATATTGAAACTGCTGAGAAGTTATAGTTCCCCTTTAATGTTATAAGCAGCCATACAAATAGCGTTGACTTGAAACAGTTTAAAAAAAAAATACAAAAAATATATATACAGGTGATACTCAAAAAATTTGAATATCGTGCAAAAGTTAATTTATTTCAGTAATGCAACGTAAAAGGGGAACTAATATATGAGATAGACGCATTACATGCAAAGCAAGATAGTTCAAGCCGTGATTTGTCATAAGTGCGATGATTATGGCTTACAGCTCATGAAAACCCCAAATCCACAATCTCAGTTAATTAGAATATTGTGAAAAGGTGCAATATTCTAGGCTCACAGTGTCCCACTCTAATCAGCTAAGTAAGCCATAACACCTGCAAAGGGTTTCTGAGCCTTTAAATGGTCTCTCAGTCTGGTTCAGTAGGAATCACAATCATGGGGAAGACTGCTGACCTGACAGTTGTGCAGAAAACCATCATTGACACGAAGGAAGTTGGATGTTCCCAAAGTGCTATATCAAAGAACATTAATAGAAAGTTATGTGGAAGGGAAAAGTGTGGAAGAAAAATGTGCACAAGCAGCAGGGATGACCGCAGCCTGGAGAGGATTGTCAGGAAAAGGCCATTCAAAAGTGTTGGGGACTTTCACAAGGAGTGGACTGAGGCTGGAGTCAGAGCATCAAGAGCCACCACACACAGACGGATCCTGGACATGGGCTTCAGAAGTCGTATTCCTCTTGTCAAGCCGCTCCTGAACAACAAACAACGTGAGAAGCGTCTTACTTGGGCTAAAGAAAAACAGACCTGGTCTGTTGCTCAGTAGTCCAAAGTCCTCTTTCCTGATGAGGGCAACTTTTGCATCTCATTTGGAAACCAAGGACCCAGAGTCTGGAGGAAGAATGGAGAGGCACACACTGCGAGATGCTTGAAGTCCAGTGTGAAGTTTCCACAGTTTGTGTTGATTTGAGGAGCCATGTCATCTGCTGATGTTGGCAGACAATGTAATAGAGCAGCAGGAAATGCTAGCAGAATGCTTGGTTGTATAGGGAGAGGTATTAGCAGTAGAAAGAGGGAAGTGCTCATGCCATTATACAGAACACTGGTGAGACCTCACTTGGAGTATTGTACACAGTACTGGAGACCGTATACCTTAGAGAGGGTTCAGAGAAGGGCTACTAAACTGGTTCATGGATTGCGAGATAAAACTTACCAGGAAAGGTTAAAGGATCTTAACATGTATATCTTGGAGGAAAGACGAGACAGGGGGGATATGATAGAAACATTTAAATATATAAAGGGAATCAACACAGTAAAGGAGGAGACTATATTTAAAAGAAGAAAAACTACCACAACAAGAGGACATAGTCTTAAATTAGAGGGACAAAGGTTTAAAAATAATATCAGGAAGTATTACTTTACTGAGAGGGTAGTGGATGCATGGAATAGCCTTCCAGCTGAAGTGGTAGAGGTTAACACAGTAAAGGAGTTTAAGCATGCGTGGGATAGGCATAAGGCTATCCTAACTATAAGATAAGACTAGGGACTAATGAAAGTATTTAGAAAATTGGGCAGACTAGATGGGCCGAATGGTTCTTATCTGCCGTCACATTTTATGTTTCTATGTCCACTGTGCTTCATTAAGTCCAGGGTCAACACAGCCGTCTACCAGGAGATTTTTTGAGCACTTCCTTCCGTAGATGAGCTTTATGGGGATGCTGACTTCATTTTCCAGCAGGACCTACCCACACTGCCACAAGCGCCAAAGCCTGGTTCAATGACCATGGGATTACTGTGCTTGTTTGGTCAGCAAACTCGCCTGACCCAAACCCCAACTATGGGCATTGCCAAGAGAAATTTGAGAGACATGAGACCGAACAATGCAGGAGATTTGGAGGCCGCTATTGAAACATCCTGGTCTTCCATAACACCTCAGCAGTGCCACAGGCTGATAGCTTCCATGCCATGTCGCATTGAGGCAGTAATTGCTGTAAAAGGGGCCCAAACCAAGTACTGAGTCCATATGCATGCTTATACTTTTTAGAGGTCTGATATTGTTCTATGTACACTCCTTGTTTTATTGATTGCATGTAATCTTTACTTTATTTACTGAGATTTTGGATTTGGGGTTTTCATGAGCTGTAAGCCATAATCATCGCACTTATGACAAATCACGGCTTGAACTATCTTGCTTTGCATGTAATGCGTCTTTCTCATATATTAGTTCCCCCTTTTACGTTGCATTACTGAAATAAATTAACTTTTGCACGATATTTTTCGAGTATCACCTGTATACTTTGCAAACTTCTGCCGAAGTTTATTTGCTGAACTGTGGGGAATTGACAAGGGATTTATACATTTTAAGTAGAAATAACCCCAAAATTTTTTTTCTTACTCAGCTATTTAAATGTTAAACGACCAATTCCCTTATCAATTTGTCACTATTCCAGTTTAGTGAATTCCTCTCATCCTTTTCCAGATGTCATTAACAAATTGCAGTAACTTCACTGTGATCCTTCGATGAAAAGAAGACATCACTACCAAAAAAACCTTTAGCTTTAAAAATCTAATTTCAGATATTTTTGTTTCAGTTGTATCCCTTTGTAGATAAAGTTGTCTTATCTCAGTATACAATACACCTATTCCCTTTCAAAGTGCTAGACCCTCTTTCATATTTCAATTGGTGTCTTTATTGCGGCAGAATTCTTCTAGACTCCCCTGAAGCCACGGTACCTAAGTTTCCTTAATCAACAATAACCACATTCTGTAGCCATTTCTTCTTATGCTCTAATTACACATCTCTCCTATTGCCTTTCTAAAGCAGTTGGCACTCGTCTGACTTTCTTCTATATAAAAAAAGATAATCAAGGACGTGGTTTTCCCGAAAGAAAAATGCAATTATCTTTTTTTGAAAAGGAGTGATTGTGTTTAAGAGAATAGAGATACCCGCTGGGTTTTGTAAATAAAATAGTGGTGTGCCTTACGACTCCATTCAGTCGGTAGTTTATACAGTATTGTTTATGCTTTTTTTTTCTGGACATTGTTACTGTAAAGTAAGATCTTTTTTTTTTTTTTTGTAGAAGACCCGACCCTTGGCACTGTATTTCTACACTTGCGCCAAACACTCGTCCTGTGCAAGGAGAGCCTACTTTAAAATAGATCTGTAGAACAAAATTTTTCTCTCTTTTTTTTTTCTTCCTTTTTTTTTTTTAATGCCTGTCCTTCAGAGTGACTTCTAATTAAATCAGAGACTTGTTTAACTTCCCAGCAAACAGCTCTGCAGTGATAGGGGAGGCTTCCCGAGGGAATCTCAATCAGTATCAGTCTGTCAAACACAGCTGCCCATCAGGTTCTGGTGAAAAACAAATCTCTTCTTGATTGTTCTTATTTTTTTATAGATTTGTACATGTTGTTTTATAATTATGTTTGGTAGCTTTTTTCTTATACTATTAGGAAAAAAAAACAGCATGTAGTCCCCTTGCTGTTTTGGAACTACATATCCATTTGACTGCCAAAGCACTATGTGAGTTCTATTTCCTTTAACCCCTTAAGGACACATGACATGTGTGACATGTCATGATTCCCTTTTATTCCCGAAGTTTGGTCCTTAACCCCTTAAGGGGTTAATAGATGATGTAATGTTATTATCAATTCTGCTTAAGAGAAATTTTGTACAATGAAATCAAGAATGGATTGTGTTAACAAAAATGATTTCCTCAACACCAATCCTCTTGCTGAGTCAATAGTTTATTTTAAAGCTCCCACGGCTGTAACTATGTCTTTAATCGACCCTTCTCTTGATGTTTCAATATTATGGAGCCCTTCATGCTATAATAACATGTACTTTCTCTTAGAATTAGTATCCATATAGGAGTTTTTACATTTATGTTATGTGGATCATAAACTCTGGCAATCAAGGCTCTTCTCATCACTCATCTGTGTGTGATTCTTGTTGTCTCAGATCTTGTTTGTGAGGTTCCCCTTTTACACAGTGCGGCACAATATGGTGAGGCTTTAAAATTAAATTATTAGAACTGCTATGTTTATGATTAACTGTAGACAATTTCAGAGAGGTTTTGTTTCTTAATACTGCACAGCGTTTACAAATTTGCCTGATTTAATTTAGATCAATTATCTTGCCGGTTATTAAGATTCGTCTGCATTCACTAACTAAATGCTAACGAAATTATCAGATTGATACAAAATACAAAATAGATCTCATTGTTGCAGTAAGATTCATTTCTGTATATCACAACCAAACTGCAGCCAAATTGTAAGTTAAATAACCTACTGCAAACAAATAAATAAATTGCATCTCATCTAAGATACATTTTGGGCAGGATTTAGCGTTGGGTATATGATCAGGGATAATGTGTAATGTGGTAGCAATAGGTTAGGGGTAGTCAACCGTTAGCATTCCAAAATTCTCTTGAAAGGGACACTGTAGGCACTGTATCTGCTTCATCTTATTCAACTGGTTAACTGGTTATAGTGTCTGGAGTCCCCTGGTACCATCATTGCGTTCAGCATTAACAGTTTTTAATGTTTTAATGTTTTAATGCTAAGCAAGAGTCCCCAGCAGTCCATCCCCTTTGTGCCGCTTTGGCTAATAAGGAAGTATTAGCCTGAGCAGCAATGGGCAGCTGTGATTAGTTGAGTGTGTCAGCTGGCTGCTTTTAGCCTGTCAGAGCTCCAACTGACGGTATGAAGGGTGTGAAAACAAGGAATGTGTAATCTCTGCCTTAGCTACACATACAGAATGGACCGGACTGTGTGTGGCCAGGGACACTTATTTTGTGGCATACTGCACAAATATGGTGCAACACTGAATAGAGGGACAGTGCCATGGCACTCCAGGCACTATAACCAATTCAAAGAGATGAAATGGTTATAGTGACTACAGTGTCCCTTTAATCTTAATGCTGGCAAAGCATCAAGGGACATGTAGTCCACAACATCTGGAGTGCCAAACGTTGCCAACACATGCATTAAGAGATATAGGATTAAGAGCTACGTTTTTTAGAGCAATTTCGCTGGTATTTATCAAGTGAATTGTGAATACCTAAATTAGCAATGTTGTCTGGACACTCAACCGTTTTCAATGGACAACCAAACTGCAGCCAAATGGAAGTGCAACGTTGGTTGAAATAATCAAATTTGCTTTGCTGTATAGCTGAAGAGCTGGGTTAAAACAGCCAAGTTGTGACAGATGACCAGCGATTGGCCGTTATTCAGTTGCTGTTCAGTGTTTTATGACCCCACAGTCTCTTCATTGAAAACCATGAATATAAATAGCACGTGATTAGGTTGAATACTCTAGTTTCCATTAACTGAGGGTATTTAAGGTAAGTGTGTTATAGATTGAATGCAAAAATTATATTTCTAATGGAAGATGAGGCCTATAGTGAAAGGAATATTAGACATCATCAAAGGCTATTAATTAATATAATATGTGAGCCTAGAAAAAATTATTTAGTAAACATTGAAAGAATTAAAGTAATCATGCTAACATAAATAATTAGCAATTTTATTACCATGTAAATAAATCAATCAAGCTCTAGCAGTCAAGCTAAACAAACTATATTTAATTTTCTAGAGATTTAGATGGTGCACGCAATAAGTCGGTAACTCATTTTGACTGCTTTATAATAGAACTCGTACTATAACTCATTATGAACAATGAGTGTCTGGCATAGGATTCGCAATCCGATGTTACTGCTTTGTTTTCAACGTCCAATAATTGATAAAATTGTACGTAATACAGTATAATGCAATACTTAAATCGAAGCAAGTGTATGCATTTTAAATAGACCATATCTAGGTGCTCATGGTCTGAACTAGGACATGGTCTATTGCATGTAAAGAGCAAATCTGTCCCACAAAGTTCTAAAGGTTGACAGTCATCATGGAAATTATTTTGGTTTCTATGGTAATTGTGTCACATTTACCATTTTCCACAGATTTCTTTATACATAAGACCAGTGTGTCCCAATTGGACATAGAATAAAAATCTCATACCCAGCTTGTTGTCGCCAGTTTTGCCAATCTGCTTGGCAAGGATCTCTTACTCACCAATGCATGTTTTTACATAGGTAGAGGAAGCCTCGGAGGTTGGATGTCTGCTCCTCCCCTCGGTCCTCCCTTTCTCATACAAGCTCCGGATGTTAGAGCATTCCATGGGTTACCACAATATTGCACAGTACTGGGGCTCACAACTCTGGGCACTTGGCAGAAGCAGACAGATTGCCATAACATTACCACTGGGCCACCAGGGAATGCACTTCCCCATCCATGGCCAGAGATAAGAGGCAGGGAGGGAGATACAATAGTAAATAAAGAACCCCCACACCACAACAAAAAGCCCAAATGTCAGTCCACAAATATACATACACTGCATACATACACTAATAATGATGGTGGAATGGGTGACAGGCCCTGTAGGCTTGGTGCCCAGAACTTGAGCTGTTTAAGGGTCCCAAAATTTCTGATGGCAGCCTGACATTTCATTTGTATTTGTATTACTTTTGAGGCACCATCATATTCTGCAACTCTGTACAACAGGTGGACTAGCAATCAAGTAAATTAAAACAAGACAAATAGAGACAAAAAATGAACAAATGCCCAGACACCGCTACACTTATAAACAGATCACAACAAAGACTCACACAACACACAGAGAATCGCCTCCACCTATAAACACTCAGAAACTTTGAACCGAAACCTCACGTCTATGTCCGTACATGACAAATGCTCTCATATCACAAATAGTTCATCCATGGCACAAACCAACCAACTGTATGGAACAAATGTGATGTATTGAATGCCAAACCTTATCACTAAGTCTATTGTGACGAACACCCCTCCCTTATGTTCTCATTCTGTATGCCACAATAATCTGCGATATAACTGAAAATAAAGAGTTTACAAAAAAAAAAAATGAACAAATGTTGGACCCCGATCAATCAGTCTTATAACAGAGGGTTACTCACTAAAATTTGAAAAGTCAGGAACATAAACTAAATTCAAACTCAATTCCAAATTTTAAGTGAAAATAGCTGAAATGATAAAAGTCCAAGCGATTGCAGTTCAGCTGCTTTGAGATGAAGTTTTAAAATATTTTTGAATTTGCTTTGAATATCCATCAGTTGACACTTTAAAGAAGAACCAGACTGCTTGTTGCAATTTGCAATTTGTACCCTCCTCCTCCCTGTCTGTGTTATGCCCAGTGGGCAAAAGATGCTACTTACAGTAATGGCTAATCTGTGTTTAGCTTCCTGAACTTTTTGAACTGTTTTTGCTCAATGCTACTCTTTAACAAGTGAGTGTTGTCACACATGTTAACAGATAAATACACTCTAAAAGCCTTAAATAAGTATCACCTTATATAAGTTGTGCGTGCCTGTAAAAATAGTAGGCTTAAACATATTGAAGGGGGTAGAATACACACACTAATTCTTTGCTATTGGTTTAAGCTTTGGGCAATCAACAGGAAAATGCAGATGGTTTCGATGGTAAAAGCTCCTAATTCAAAGCTGGGATCAATCCAACAGTATCATACTTTACCATCCCTCTCAACATTTTAAATAGACAAAGAGGGACACTTTGATTTTAGTAGTGTGAGAGGGGAAGGGTGTTCTGGGAAATTTTAGGTGACTTACTAACAACAAGTCATGCAACTAAAATGTAATTTAGAACAAGAGCAATGTATCTTATTTACACAGATTGATTTCTAAACACAATTATTGCAGTTTGAAGACACATCACTGGTGGTAGTTTGACTGTGGAGCTCTGTTATACACTTAAATACACCAGCAATATGGAACTCTTAAAAAGAGGGTCATTAGGATAGCAAAAAGGGACAGAGGGATTTGGGCTCAGAATTTCTCAGTACCGCCCATCCCAATAGAGACTCTTAATATTATTATTATTATTTTTAATATTGCCATTTATATAGCGCCAACAGATTCCGTAGCACTTTACCATATTATAAGAGGGGGAGTTTAACTATAAATATCACAATTACAATAAAATTTACAGGAACGATAGGTTGAATAGGACCCTGCCCAAACCACCTTACAGTCTATAGGACTCTTGGGAGGTAATCACAAGAAAAACATAAGACCTCACCAGAAAATTGCACGTTTAACTTCACTATATGTATATATATTTAGACTGAATGGAGGAGATTCCTTTGATATGCAATTTTAGAAAGTTTTGAGATGCTAAAATGGAGATTAGTAATCAAAATTAATTCAGGCAGTAAACTAGAGTCCCTACAAGTTGGGACTGCAAAACAAGAAGGAAACAACAGCAAATAATTACAAAATAACTCAGTTATGCTAAATTTGCCGCTGCTTATTTTTGTGGCCTGCATTTTTCAATGATGTTCTGCTGGCCCACAGGTTGTCTGATGATCAAGAGAAATTTAGTTTAACTTCCGGAGTGCTGAGATTAACACTCACTTGACACAAGGCTTTAAATCTAAATGATTATATGTGTAGCAGGCCACAGGTAACCCGACTGGTTACCTCTGCTAATTCCTTCCTTCAGCCACTCTAGAACCATTAAAGCACACAGACATCCATTCCCCCAGTAACCAGATGACACACAGTTCTGTAAGTCAACTGATTTTATTCCTATTCTGATTCTACATGGGATCTCCAATACAATAAATTAGGGTTTTCAATCCCAAGTTCCTCTGTGCCTGAGAGATAATTGCGTAAGAAAAACATACAATTAAATTACCTCTCAGGTACAGAAAATCCATACAAAATATACAGTACCCCAAAAGTGCCCTCACCATAACTAGGAACCCCACAAATAGCCCTGATCTGGGTGTATAACATATCCAAATATCACTCAGATCAGTTTGGTGAAACTGGAATGCCACCAGGGTAACGTTTTGACTGACCGGACATGATGCACCAGACCAAAACAGTTCCAGGGAAATAGGTGCCTTGGCTAGTCTCTGTTCGGGGGTTCCTGTGCGAACACCATGCAAGGTAATCTCTTAGTTTCAGGGTACGAATGTTCCCCTGTTCGGTAGTTCCTAGCTCCCGAACATCGTTTGTATAGGTGGTCGGGATATAGAATGGGCAGCGGTCTAATCTTTACCGGGGTTCATGCGAGTGCCTAGCCGAAAATAGTGCCTGGCACTCGACGACCAAGTGCCGCTGCCCACGTTTGGGAGACAAGATGGTGTTCGTATATAATAACTTGCGCATGGAAAAAGGGAAAAACACACGAACAGGAGCAAAGTATACAAAATTGGTGGTAGGTTCTGCCACAATATGCTTTTATCCACTTTCATATTTCCCAATCTATGCCAATGTTTGGTTTTAGTCCTTAGTAATACCAGAATGCAATTATAAAGCTCCAACATGCTCCATAGCACTGTACAGCAGGAGGAAAATATTAGTTTTAACTTACTAAAATTTACTTACAAGAGAAAGAAAAAAGTTAAATTGTGATAACAATTATAGAGTATATTTGATTTATGCATTATTTATTTTTTAATCGTGCTGAGTAATTGGAATCTGTCCCTATGCTAGTTGTCTGCCAATGGTTTATTTACTAAACAGTATCTCATAATCCTTGTAATTAATGATATTGATCTATTGCCAAATATCATTAGATCTGGTCCAAAAATGCACTCATCTGATTTACTTTTTAGCAGAGCATGAGTTCCGATTCCATCTAAAGACCTAAATAACTTGCATTACAAACAACTGTAAAAGTTGTTCCCCTAACTATCCTACAGAAAATAATATAATTGGAGATTATTGCACTATTGGGTAACCTGGAGCCAAGAAAGACTAAAGCACACATTCTCTCCTTCCAGAGCAATTTATAATTAAAACAAAACAAAACACTACCAATGAAAATGACTAAAAAAAAAAAATCACAAAATATCGCTGTGCCCTGCAGCTCCTGTTAAGGGTAGCGAGGGCGTGTGGGAGTCGTTAGTGTCAAACTGATCACCCACACTGTTGTTAATCAACTTGACACTTCTGACTGGACGTTGCAATCCATGGGGCACGTTTCAGCCTTCACCACTCTAACCAATTTGACACATGTCCACTTCATGATTCCATATCACTGCTACTGTCTTTTCACATAGAGTTTTAGTAAAAAGCCCCCGTCCCACCACATATACTGAGTTACACAGTGTTTTTGTTATAGCGGCTGGCGTTACCCTCATTCTGCCTCTCTGCATTGTAAACACGAGGCATCTCATTAAGCAGTAAGATACAGATTTATCTGCAGCCCTCTCCAAAAGCACCATAAACATTGTGCACAGCACTCGTCTGCGGGATTTTTTTTTCCGGTATTCCATGCATTATAAATGCTTCCAGTATAGTTTGACACTGACATATGGGCTTATCCTCCTGGAAGCTTTTCTTTGCTATAAACATTATAGATATTGCTAAGCTCTGATGGATTTATTATCACTGTTTCTGTTCTGTTAACAACATTATAGGGCGATGGATTTTTTTTCAACTTTTGCACCATCCAATAAAAATAAAAATGAACCTGGCTGGATGAATCTAATGATTTTTATACTATTGCAAAATACTAAAGCGGATCATCTCCATAGAATGCTTAGATAGTGTGTGTTGCTTCAAGGCTTGCATGAGATTTTTTTTAGATTTTTTTAAGCTGTGCTCAATGAGTGGACTTAATCGAAGGGTCATGTTTGGCTTTAGAAATTGCTCATTGTTAAATGTCTTTCTCCACTAGCACTTTGGGGTCAAAGTTTATTTGTCAATAAAAGGTTTAGTTTAAAAAAAATGCTTAAAAGGCAAAGAAGTAGCATTGTGATAGCAGGATTTGCAATGTACAGATTAGGATTAAAAAAGCCTTTGAAATGAAACTGGTCCTCATAAGCAGAGCACTATTTCTGGTTTAGTCCTTGTTAGTAAGTATATAGATGAAAAAAAGATAATTGGTGGTAAAAGGTTTTTCTCCTGGAAAGTAAATTGCAGTATGCACATATGTTCACACTATTCACAGTCTATATGTTATTTTGTGCATTGTGCTTTCAACTATACATCTGTTAGAAAACCCTATTGTCTTCATTTCCTATCCTGATGTGTCTTTTTCATTGTAGCTCTTTAATAATAATAACACCAAACTACTTATATATGCAGAAATATGTTCTGGGGTATTGTTATATCTCATCGCAATGGTACTCACGTTATAAACCTCACCTCAAATAATGAAAGAGTGAGTTAACCCTGCCGGTCATGGAACCTGTGTCCCCAAGGTTTGAACAGGAGCTAAAAATGTATCAGCTTGAGTTTTTCCTTGGCTAGTGTATGATACAAAAGTATTTCTGTTCTCCACTGGGATTCAAACATGATTGTTACATTTGCATTTAAAATATGGGCATGTTCTAAAAGCTGACGTTTTTTGTTTGTTTTTGCAACAGTGAAATTCACGCCAAAAAAATGCCTTATTTATGATTGGTAAACTGCACTGCTATGTAGTAAAAATCAAATGGTGTTGCAGTTTCCATGGTTTCCCGTGCTGTGGTTTTGCTACAGTAAGAATATGTTTTCCCCTGGCATAGTTCAAGCTACTAAATATCATTTTGGTGTACATTTTCCTTGATGCTAGAACACAATACCTGTGGACTCTAGAATGTAGACCTGATAATGTTTATTTTCAGAAGGCACTTTGCGCGAGTTAAGCATTCCCAAAAGCAACTGCATATTCTTTGTAAATGTCATTAATTTGGGTATTTACTTGATTTTATAATGTCATCTACTATTTGTTTTATCTTGGTCCTTCTGCAAAGTTTTTCTATGTACCTTCTGTTAGTTACTGTATTCTCCAATTATCTGCAAAGGATTAAAGAATAAATTAAAAATCTCCCTCTAAATATATTATGTTTACAGAATTCCTGAAATGCAATCTATACTCAAAATGGTTTTAATTGTTGTTTAATATACTCACTATAATCCTGTGTTTCAAAGGAACCTTTTGATAAATTATTTGTCCAAAAAGAATTGAGTAGGAAAGATGTTAATGGCAGAATTGGACTATGTGATATCACTGCACTGACAAATCTAGAGATACCAAATCCTTGTTTACTTCTAGGGTGCATTCTCATTATGATAATCCTTAGCAAAACCTATTTTTCAAAAGTCCTGTTTTTCTACATAGGTTATTATGCTAAGTAAAAATAATTACAGACTGAAGCGCTGTATTGTGGGTAGCACATATCTAATGAACTAATGTGCTCAATTGCAGATAATTTTATAACCGCAGACCGTGACTAGCAGCCTGCGAAGATGAAATTGCAACTCTTAACAACCATTTAAAAATAAAAACCCATTCTTTTTGCCTTATTACACCGACCCCCTAGAGAGCAAAATGCTGATGGATAAATAACACTGTAATAAATTTGCTTTGTACGCTGTTGTATACTATTTTATTCAATTAAGTTCCTAAGACCTATTAATGCCGACTTTGTCTACCCACATGCTGTAAGTCATTCACTTTGATAAAGGACTGCTCTGTAAAACATTCGGCTATTCTGCATTCTGCAAATAATTGTTTAACCCCTTATGTTCTTTGATGAATAAGACCAATCTTATTATTAAATTGCCAGCTTTTCTCATAATATATAAATGTATATGTATGCAGGGTTCACAACAGTGAACCTTATGTTATATTAAACTGATGCCTTTGTTATGATCTGGGTACACTGTAATCATGTTTAATAATTATTTATAAATGGCTCTAGAACCCTGCAATTGCATTATTTAGCGCTTGATGATATGAATCTGTATTATAAGATTTTTGTTGACTAGGGTTGTTAGCGATAATGTTAATACAGTTAGGATTAGAATTAGGGTTAGGATTAGAATTATGATTAGCATTAGAGCTAAGTTTTGGGTAATTGTTTTTTTTAGGGCTATAATTATTGCCAGTGTAAGGGACATCTTTACTGAATTGTGAATATCAAGGGGAGATGTTTATTGTCAGCATGTATATCATATACAAAGCATGAATACAATATATATAATACAAACAGGTGGTGTGACATGTGCTACAATGCCCAGTTTTAACTCAGCACCTGCTTTCCTTTTTAATTCTTGCCCGCAAGTTGCTTCATGCTTTGTACTCTTTGTCCAGGTTGTGAAATTAGATCAAAATGAGGCATATTCTAATTTATTTATTTATAAAATATTTTACCAGGAAGGATACATTGAGGTTTCTCTCATTTTCCAGTATGCCCTGAGTCCACAAAACATTGCATTGTTATAATAGGGTACAATATTACAAAATAATACAATATACAAATATTACAAATAATACAATATACTGAGAAATTTTGGGCCCAAAATTTCTCAGTACCGCCCATCCCAAATAGGGACTCTTAATATTATTATAATTTTTTTTATTATTGTCATTTATATAGCGCTAACAGATTCCGTAGCGCTTTACGATATTATAAGAGGGGGGATTTAACTATAAATATCACAAGAAAACTTACAGAAATGATAGGTTGAAGAAGACCTTGCTCAAACGAGCTTACAGTCTATAGGACTCTTGGGAGGTAATCACAAGAAAAACATAGGACCTCACCAGAAAATTGCATGTTTAAATTCACTATATGTATATGTAATTTTACATATATTGAAGTTAAACATGGTAATAAATATAGTCAACCATGACAGGTGCATTCTATATTGATCTCTTAAAATATTTTAGATTGAATAAAGATTTGACTGTGTCACTGAGGTTATTCCATAATTGCGGCGCTCTGTAGGAAAATAAGGATCAAGCCACTTTCTTTTTGTATTGTGGCATGCTAAATACCGTACTTGTACTGAATCGAAGGAGGTGGGAACAGCTGGGGAGACCATGCTACTCAGGTAGGGTGGGAGCTTCCCAGAAAAGCTCTTATGCACAAGGCTGGAAAGATAAAAAGTGCATAGGGATGGTCTTTGATTATGTATCAGTGGGGCTGTGGCTGATCATTTAGCAAAACAATTCCTCTGTGTCACGGTAGTGTGTTCAGTGGTACATTATGTTTGCCTAGATGTCTAAAGAGCATCTTCAGATATTAGCCTAATCATTCTATGCCTTCCCTACAGTCAAACATGTAGGAAACATAATAATTTATTCATAAACCAGTTATTTTCTCTAACATCCTATACCGCAGGTGGTCAGGTGGTCTCCCTCAGTACTAGAAGCATAATTAGCGATAAAATGCTACATTACCAAATTTGTAGGAGTAGCAAGTAACACTCAGACTGGGATAGCCAAGTTAAATGGTCCAAGAACACATGTGGTATGTATACAATAGTCCCAAAAAGCCCAGGGTCTAGATTTCAATCCTGGCAAACACAGACTCATCAAAATGAACTAGATGGATGAATCACAGAAATAATCCAGCCTCATTAGATTAATTGTGTAAACATAAGCAGAGATGAAATAAAAATAAAAAAAAAATACAAAAAACTTGTGGCTCAGATTCATAGAATTACTCCTCATGCACGCAGCCACTGATGTACCGACTCCAGGTCCTCTGAACATCCCTTTCAAGAGAGTCATTTTGCAACTTCAGACACTGATAGTATTTATCAGATGGAGAATAAAAGGTTGTTCATCCCTTTGTGAGACGGCTATGACCCTGTATTGCTAAACAATACAAATCTCTGACATTGGTCACTTGTATCGTGAATGCGGAGGCAATGTTGTAAGTGTTCACTGTTTTGATGTCTAGGAGCCGTTCTGATATGCAAGGTCTTTTAATCTGTTGGGAACTGTTCCAATTACACCCCACTGGACCCTCTATTTGCACTCTTTGTTGCAGAGACTTGGAACCGGCCATGTCAAATTGCTTTCCGTGCATAGAATTTCATTTCTTCTTGTTGAAAGCATTTGCTACTGATAATTACCCCACGAGGTGGGAGACAGGGAGATAGAAGGTGACATTTAAAATTCAGCTTTACAGATGGAGCAGAGTTCACATGTAAAATGATAATGTAACTTACCAAAGGACAATCTGACAACACGACTTGAAGCATTGCTGGCGTTCGAAAACTGGCCCTGTTTTATATCGGTATCTTCATGAAAATATGGCCATATTTCAGTCACAATTGCTGGCTTGGGTATTGTTCTAATGGACTCCTGTTCTCATACCCCTACCATTCATAGAGTAGAGACATCATCTCCCTATAACACAGACACATTTAGGAGCATATTCATCAAAACCTGATATTTATCTCATAAAGGATAAATATCTATTCATTGCATATGAGTCTACGGGGCTAATTCATCAAGCACTAATAAAATGAATTCATAATGTATGAATCAGCTTCGATACATGTTATCAACCTGTGAAAAATTGATTCTAACATAACCCTTCACCCTTAAATAAAGTATAATTCTATTTTTTTCTAATTAGTGTCACATTCTGATAAATATACTATGTTGAAGTCAAATCATATTCTACATGCAATACATTTTTATTATTTAACTTAAAATCTATCGAGTAACAAATCAGCAGTTAATAGTGGAAAATTGTTGATTATCTTTTCATTATGACTGCATAATGGGCTACTTATTCTGTCTTTGTCAGGCCTACCTCAGTATAGCAAATGCTTTAATTCGCTGTTCAATGTCATGTATATGCATTTGTTAACACAGACAACCATTGGATTATAGGATAAAAAAATACTTCAGCCATCACTCAAAATACACTGATTGATGTTTGACATAACACAAGAGGACAACTTCTATGAAGAAAGACGATTGTTATTCCTGCAGAACCCTGCAGAGCTTTGGTGAAAGTTTTCCATAAATTAAAGTTGTGCCAGAATACTTTAAAGTAACTATTATTTATCATGGCTTTGGTTTCCAGAAGAATTATTGGTCAAGTAACCTTGTAGTTCTGTATGAATTTAAATGATTAAACTGTTAGTTTTGATAAATACCCTCTGTTACACTTATCGTACACTCCAGATCCCCAAGAGAGGGGTTGTATACGTTATATCCATTTGTATTGAGCTGTAAACAGACATTTTTAGCCACTTTTGGTGGTAATTTCCATTTAAATCTATTGTCTATCTCCAGGATGAGTTGAGATACCAAGATCGGAGCTGAAGGGATCTCATTCTCAACCTGCTGTTGGTTTACTATATATATTTCACTTTCCTGAGATGGAGAATGATAGCGCCATGATGTATAAAAATACAAAAAAAAGCCATAAAGAATAGATTATAGGGAATAAGGGCAAAAAAATATGTCAGGCAACAAAGTGAGCCAAAAATATATTCTGCTCTGAGAAACACACAGCACACATACTCAGAAATGATATTTTTATTTTGCGTTTCTAAAATCAGAAATATTATTCAATTCTACCTTCCAGACATATTTCATAGCTCCCTTTCTACATAAAATGTTTTCCTTTCTCCACAACCTATTTGATTTTTACTACCGTTTGACTCGCTAACAGTAGAAGGTTTCTACCCTTGATTACATTTCTATATCCCAGTGTGTGTTATCTCTTCTTTCCGTCTTTGTCCTTTTTCCCTCTGCTCTCCTTGTTAATCTTATCTCTTTTACCTTTCATTTCTCATTTCGTTCCTCTCAAGCCCTCATGCCATGTACTTTGCATTCACAATGCTTTTTTTTCTCTTTTTTTCCTTGTTAATGCTATTAGTTTCACAGGGGTGTGCCGAGCACGGTTTTACATAAGATTTAATTTCGGAGTTATGTATAATAATCACTTCTGGAGCAAGGTCCTATATATAATAATTGAATAATTGTTTCCTCTGAATTTGTCATTTTTTGAGCTCCATATATCTTATATTAAAAAGACTCAGTTATTCACAAAACAGAGGATGGCAGTATCAACAGGTAGGTATCTACATAAAGTACAAAATGCACACTTAGTAATAGGGAAATTACCCGAAAATGTATAGATTAAGCAATTTCTTCAACCGGGTGTTGGTAGGTTCCAGAAACACCTGGGGCTTGAACCCAGAGGAAATCTTGATGACCCCTACACTTATGTAGGCATCAATTTAATATTGTTGGATAATATCATTAAAAGATATATACATATATCAAAAATATCAAAATATTAAATTTTTTTTCAAAATATGAAATCATTTGAAAAGCCTATCTAAAATATTAAGGCAAGGACATAATGTTTAGATTGTGTATTCATAACTGAATGTCACTCTATCATTCAAATGTTATACATTTTTCCTGTGGTAAGAAACTCAGGACATTGGCACCCTTTATAATATATATTTTTATCTATACACTAGGTATTTATTTAGCTTTTTCAATCAACATATAAAAAAGCCTTGGTATAAAATTCTGGGATACATTTTTCAAACAATTTAATATTTTTAAACACACTTTTAAAAATATTGAAAATTTTGAAAATGATTTTAATATGTTGATACTTATGACATGTTGATAAATGTTTTATTGAATATGATATCTATTTGTTCATATTTCAATATTTTGAAAAAAAAATATTTTAAACTTTTGGCAACAATTATTGGATCATTTGAAAAGCTTACCCAGTAATGTTAAATTGATAACAAAATTATTAGTGAAGCAAGACAGACAGAAATAAAACCGAAATAGAAAAATCAACAAATGTACCAATAGTCCCAGCTGGACCATTTTACTTTGAAAAATGAAATTTGGTCTTCAGTTGTGTCAATTTTATCATTATCATTATCACACCTTTTACCCTATGTCTAGTCTTACTGGCTATTTTGAACAACCTTTTCAAGCCCATAGTGAAATTCCATCATTCTGTAACGCTATTTTAGGCTTGTATGATAGTTTTACGTGAAGTGTGAAATCATTTATAATAAAATGCTGTGGACCCTTTTAAGTTTAAAAAGTAGCATAGATGTAGGATTAATAGACTCTTGCAAAGGTGAAAATAAATTGGAAGTTTGGGGTTTTATGGATTCACTTAGTTTCTGTCCATCTTTAATTGTATCTTTTGCTTTTTCTGATCCTATCAAGTCTTAGAGTAGAAACATGTTTCCTATCTTTTTTCATCATTGAGTACCAGTATTGATATCTTTATTTCAGCAAGTCCTCCTAATGTCAACCACTGCTGAAACAAGCATGCCTTTTATCAACATTTTCCTATCATATTCTATTAACTTTTAAAATGTAACTGGGCACCTCAGAATTACTCCAGATGTACACATTTTAAAGGTTGAGAAACCTTTATTTCGCACCTATTTCGCACCATTGCGTAAACCTTTCAATTAGCTAATTTTTCTAAATTCTTTTTTTTTTTTACTATGTACACACATTAATAAACAGATTGCAGCACTTAGGAGCAGGTGTGTTTTGTGTGTAGAGTTGGTGTTTGTATGTAATTTTATTGTTTTAATACAAGGATGTGTTTGTATGGAATGTTAGCATTTGCGTGCAGAGGTGTATTTGGATGTAGTGTTGGATTTTAAATGTGGATGTACATTTGTGTGTAGTATTGGTGTTTGGGTGTTTCTAAATAATTTTGGAGTTAGAATTAAGGGGTGTCTTTTTATGTCATGTTTGTGTTTGCAGTAGTATGTGTTGTGTTGGTGTTTGATTGCTGGCATGTCTGTACATTTACTGTCACATACATACTCACACACTAACAAACAGAAACACACTGACACATACACATTAATATACACACAAACACAGACACACACACTGACACAGATACACACACCTCGACACACAGTGTGTATCTGTGTGTGTATGTATATGTGTGTCAAGGTATGTGTTTCTGTGTGTCAGTGCATGTATCTGTATGCCTGTGTGTATATCCCTGTGTGTGTGTCAGTGGGTATCTGTGTGTCAAATTGTGTATATATGTGTGTATGTGCCTGTGTGTATCTGTGTGTCAGTGTGAATCTCTGCTTGTGTGTGTGTATTTGACACACAGATACACACACTGGCACACAGTAGCACACAGATACACAAACTGACAGAAACACTGACACACAGATACACATACTGACAGATACACACACCTTGGCACACATATACACACACACTGCAGCAATCATACACACATTGGTACATACACACACACACTGACAGGTACACTGACACACACACATACAGACACTGACAGCTACACTGACACACAAACACACACTAGCACATACACACACAGACACAGATACACACACTGATACACACATTAACACATATACACCTTGACACACGGATACATAAACTGGCACATACACACACAGATTCACACACTGACTCAAGTACACACACACACACAGATTCACACAATTTGTCAGATACACACACTGATACAGGTACACACACATACACACACACACATATGTTTAAATTTGCTGTTCACTTACCTTTTTTTGCAGAAGGATCTTCAATGCTTCAGGCTGAGGTTGGTGTGCTGCTCAGTTCCCGCTGCTCTCTCTCCCCCTTTAGGTGGCGCCCTCTGTCTGAGAGAAAGTACTGTCATTTCCTCCTAGCATCCAATACAACAGATACATCTTAGATGACCGCGACGCCTGACTAGACCCCTGTTTAGCGATACCCATCGGGTGGCTCTAAATGCTTGGGCCATCCGATGGGCAAATCACCGCGGAACCCTAGGGTTCTGTGGAACACTAATTGGGCAATGCTGGTTTAGAAGATTGTGCCAGGCGTGGTATATAATGCTTGGTAAAGTGGATGGAGGCAGGCAATGTATAGAATGCTTTGTTTAAAGGATGGTGCCAGGTATGGTATATGTCTAGAAGATGGTGGGATACAGGGTTGTATTAACACTATTATAGGCCCTGGGAAAAGAAGTGCACTGAGGCTGTGCCTAAACAATCATTCACAGAAACAAAAATGTAATTATCAATAGACTTAACCTTACATTTATTGGTACCACAGACAAATGCAATAAATACACACAGACGGCTGAATACACACACAGACTGTTGAATACATACGCACACAGACTGCTGAATAAGCACACAGACTGCTGAATACACACACAGACTGCTGAATACACACACAGACTGCTAAATACACACACACACAGATTGCTAAATACCGGTACATATAGACTGCTGAACACAAACACACACAGACTGCTAAATACACACACACACAGACTGCTGAATACACACACTGCTGAATACATACACAGACTGTTGAATACATACACACACAGACTGCTAAATACACACACACAGATTGCTAAATACCGGTACATATAGACTGCTGAACACAAACACACACAGACTGATAAATACACACACACAGACTGCTGAATATACACTCTGCTGAATACATACACAGACTGCTGAATACATACACAGATTGCTGAATACATACACACAGACTGCTGAATACACAAAGACAGACTGTTGAATACACACAAAGACTTCTAAATAAATACAAACTTGAATAAAATGCACACAGACTGCTGAATACTCGCACAAACAGACTGATTAATGCATACACAGACTACTGAATACACACACAGACTGCTGAGTACAGAAAGCCAGACTGTTAAATACACATACACATAGACTGCTAAAACCTCCCTTTTAGTCTTTTGACGCCAATATGCAGTTTTATATATTATTTTATAAAAAACAATTTAAAGTGGCAGCTGGCTAACTAGTTAACTCTTGCATTGCCTAGCTATTTTGATACTATTTGCCCGCTAACTGCTAGCACTGCCAGCAAGCAAATAATAATAAAATTATCATTTACTTGTAAAAAGTAAGTGAATGAAAATTTGTGACTATGCATTCTACCGGATGCATTCAGACCCAGGTTAAAACCGGTGCTTTGTGAATCTTCTCAATCATATACTTTGTACAGGGTTTGAATGAGAAAGCAGCTATTTTAATCTGGACACTGAATGCATCTGGGCGATTTCTGCCAATCCGGTTGGACCTGACTAAATTCCAATTGGATGTGGCTTTAATAATTATAAAAATTGCCATTCCAGTCAAAATTCAACCATTTTCGCATGGTTTTGTCCATCCGGACAAAATCTATCTTTTAGTAAATTCCCTGCAAGTAAAGCGAGTGAATAAACCACCAAGAGTTAAATATCACTAGTCTACTGGGCATTATCTCCTGTTCTTACCATAGATTTACTGCACTGGCTTCTGCGACCAATACCTGGTTTTTCGTGATAACTCAAATCATTACAGTAATACCACCCAGCCTACATCTTCTCAAGAATCATATATAACTTCCAGATAAAAATAAACAGAAAACCCCCCAGAAAACAGTCAGCAAAATAGACTGTTCTAATTTCCTGATCGTAGACGTCATAGGAACCTCAAACAGAACATTTAGGACAGAAAATGTCCTGAAATAAAAGGATTATATTCATTAGTATTTGTTTCTGTGAGTGAACATTTAGAAATGTTATATATATATATATATATATATATATATATATATATATATATGAGAGAGAGAGATAGAGAGAGAGAGAGAGATTTATTGAAGGAAAGAAGTATTTGATCCCCTGCTGATTTTGAACATCTGCCCACTGACAAGAAATGATAAGACTATAATTTTAATAGTAGGTGCATTGTAACAGTGAGAGACAGAATAACGCATGTTATTAAAAAAAAAAAGTCATAAATTGATTTGCATGTCAATGAGTGAAATAAGTATTTGACCCCTTCGACTTAGTACTTGGTGGCAAGACCATTGTTGACAATAACAGAGGTCAGACATTTCTTGTAATTGGCCACCAGGTTTGCACACACTTCAGGAAGGATTTTGTCCCACTCCTCTTTGCAGATCCTCTCTAAGTCATTAAGGTTTCGAGGCAGACATTTGCCAATTAGAACCTTCAGCTCCCTCCACAGGTTTTCTATGGAATTAAGTTCTAGAGACTGGCTAAGCCACTCCAGGACCTTAATGTGCTTCTTCTTGAGCCATTCCTTTGTTGCATTGTCTGTGTGTTTTGGGTCATTGTCATGCTGGAATACCCATCCACGACCCATTTTTAATGCCCTGGCTGAGGGAAGGAGGTTCTCACCCAAAATTGACAGTATATGGGCCCGTCCATTGTTCCTTTGATGTGGTGCAGGTGTCCTATACCCTAGCAGAAAAACACCCCCAAAGCATAATGTTTGAACCTCCATGCTTGATGGTGAGGATTGTGTTCTTGCGGTCATAGGCAACATTCCTCCTCCTCCAAACAAAGTGAGTTGAGTTGATGCCAAAGAGCGTGATTTTGGTCTCATCTGGCCACAACACTTTTACCCAGTTCTCCACTGAATCATTCAGATGTTCATTGGCAATCTTCAGACTGGCCTGTACATGTGCTTTCTTGAGCAGGAGGACCTTGCGGGCGCTGCAGGATTTCAGTCCTTCACTGCGTAGTGTGTTACCAACTGTTTTCTTGGTGATAATGGTCCCAGCTGCCTTGAGATCATTAATAAGATTTTCCTATGTAGTTCTGGTCTGATTCCTCACCATTCTCATGATCATTGAAACTCCACGAGGTGAGATCCACAAGGTGAGATCTTGCATGGAGCACCAGACCAAGGGAGACTGACAGTTATTTTTGTGTTTCTTCCATTTGCTAATAATTACACCAACTGTTGTCTCCTTGTCACCAAGCTGCTTGGCGATGGTCTTGTAGCTCATTCCAGCATTGTGTAGGTCTACAATCTTGTCTCTGACATCCTTGGACAGCTCTTTGGTCTTGGCCATGGTGAGAGTTTGGAATCTGATTAATTGCTTCTGTGGACAGGTGTCTTTTATACAGGTAACGAGCTGAGATTAGGAGCACTCCCTATAAGAGTATTTGATAAATGTATTTTTTTAGGATAATATATATATATATATATATATATATATATATATATATACATTCTGAAATCTGTAAGGTTTTGAAGCAGATTTTAATAGCTATAATATATGACCTCAATAATAACAATATTAAGAGTTTTCCCATTTATAGGAGCATTATATCAGGGCTGTTTGCAACTCGTCACAAAAATAAAACAGCTTAAAAAAATAAATCTTGCCTTGCTAGTCATTATACCTAGTAAACACTCCGAGTCCTTCGGCAGTGGCTGCACTTTCACCACTAATTGGAGCTCCGATTCAGTAGCAGGAGTCCCACTGCAGGGGATTTATTTCCTGGGTACCGTGCAGATTGTGAGAACAAAAAAACGCAAACAGTCAGCTGTGACAGAGACTCATTGCATCCATCTCATATTTTTAGAAACTGCCGAGTGGTTTTAGTACATATAGATAAAACCAGTGTTTAATAAATTAAATAAAAAAATGTAAATAGTTTTTATACATCGAATTTCATATGAATTATTTTGTATTACTTGTAATTGTATTAATAATTGTCATAATAATAGCATCATAAGTAACAGTTAATGCAGAAAAACCTTGGAAGTATAGGGGCAATGTGAATTAATATACTATATTTCCCATTCCTGAAGAAATGTATTTGTTAAAGGACACTATAGGCACCAAAACAACTTTAGCCTACTGAAGCAGGTTTAGTGTATAGGTTATGCCCTTGCAGTCTCACTGCTCAATTCAACAAGAGGAGTTACCTTGTTTTGTTTATACAGCCCTAATCACAACTCCCTACATGTGACTGCACAGCATACCCAAAACACTTCCTGTAAAGTAAGAGCTAATGTTTACACTTCCTTTATTGCAAATTCTCTTAATTTAGAATTTCTTATCTCCTGCTCTGTTAATAGTCTTCTAAAACCTGCAGGAGCATCCTTTGTGTTATTAAAGTTAAATTTACAGAGCAGCAGATGAAAAAAAATCTTCTAAAGTAAGTTATTATCTGACTGAACATGAAACCATTTTTTACATGCAGGCTGTATAAGTCACAGCCAAGGCAGGTGTAGCTAGGATGCATAAACAGAAACAAAAGTGATTTAACTCCTAAATGGCAGAGAATTGAGCAGAAGTGAGCAGTGACACTGCAGAGGCATGATCTATACATTCATATTTCCTCATTAGGCATTAGTGTCCCTTCAATTATTTTTATATTATATTATATTATAGTTCATGTTTCTTTTTAATCGGGATACAATCTAACTCATATTATACCTGAGATAGATTCTTTGTAATTCTATATGTCACAGTCAAGTCCCCTTTCTACATGCCAGTTGAGTTGTATTTAGCTCCGCCCATTAACCCACCTTGTGGCCTGCATTCTGAGTGACACATTGCATTATTACCAGGAGATCAACCCCACTTCTACTAGGTGAAATTTTTTCATTTTTCTAACTAATCATGTGTAGATCCCATTGCCAATAAAACTTTTTTTTGATTGATTTTGGTGTATTCTCCAGGCTTTTCCTCTTAGGCCTTCATAAATCCATTTTCCAAAAAAAATAAAAAAATAATTTATACCTTAGGCATTCATACTCATAGATATTAAAGGACCACTATAGTGCCAGGAAAACATACTCGTCTTCCTGGCACTATAGTGCCCTGAGGGTGCCCCCTCCCGCCGGCTGGATGGCGAGGTAAGGGTTAAAACTTACCTTTTTTCCAGCGCCGGGCGGGGAGCTCTCCTCCTCCTCTCCTCCTCTTCGGCTGAATGCGCATGCACGGCAGGAGCTGCACGCGCATTCAGCCAGTCTCATAGGAAAGCATTCACAATGCTTTCCTATGGACACTGGCGTCTTCTCACTGTGATTTTGACAGTGAGAAGCACGCAAACGCCTCTATCCGCTGTCAATGAGACAGCCACTAGAGGCTTTAGAGGCTGGATTAACCCATTTATAAACATAGCAGTTTCTCTGAAACTGCTATGTTTATAAAAAATAGTGTTAATCCTAGAGGGACCTGGCACCCAGACCACTTCATTAAGCTGAAGTGGTCTGGGTGCCTAGAGTGGTCCTTTAAGTTATATTTCTCACCTGCTAGAAATGACTAAAATGTTTTTGTTTTTTTAAATTGAATGGGGATCTGAGGAACAGGTGAAGAAAGGAAGGCAAAGCTGTATAGACCTAAAAATAAAAAAATCTATTTATAACCTGGACATTTCTATTTTATGTGATATAACTATTAAAAACACATTAAATTAATAAAAAATAAAAAAATACAAAACAAAACCAGAGAACAACTGAAAAAATTATACATGGTTAAAATGACCGTACTCAAAACAGTCAAAACTAAACCTGTAAACACTTTAATGTTACTGTTTACTAATATTTATAAAGCCATAGGCTTCAATCGCTAATCACTAAATTCCAGAAAGCTGACATTCTACTAAAACAGCTTATACCAGGAAAGCTGAGGTTGGGGAAAAAAAAATCCTCAACTAATCTAACTAAGCTCTGTCTTTATATTAAGAGATACAACGATTTACAAGAGAAAATCAATAGCTGGTTATTTAGTAAGTGTGTATAAATGAGGCATTTTCCTGGTTTAATGGCACTGCATGATTGATTATGCAAGTTCCTTGGTCTCTGATTCCACATACACAAAATACCATCTTATAATGATACATTTTGTCCTGCAAAAACTACACTAATTGGCTCCATTCCTAGCAGTTTGTTAGTTTCCTGCACACACTCGCTCACCACTTATCTTTGAAATCCTAATTCTGTTGTTTTTTTTTTACTGTCCTGACCTCCACCTGTAGAACAGAGAATTCTGAAAAACACAGAGATAAGATTTCTTACAAGAATGAACAAAAAAAAAAACAAGACGGAATAAAGGTCAGGACGCGTAATATATTTTGGTTAAACCTGATAAACGAGGCAACGTAATGCATACACAGAATAATTTTTGAACTGGAAAAAATCTTGATTTACGGTTGTTATAGAATTGAATTTTAGAGAATCACCGAAGCAAATTGAATTCTGAGAGCCTAATATGGCCAATTATTATCGCGGAAGCCAAGTAGCGCTCAATGAAGCGTAAATAGGATTGTGTTCACAGAGATTCTGCAAAGGATCAAATATCATACTAATGCTCACATACAGAGCCATGCTGAGAGCGCTGTTGAAGTGCTTGCCACATTATCCTAGTGTCGTCGATGTGCCTGCACTGTGTTGCTGAGGGCAGATCCCTGGTGTCCCTGGATGTGAGACACCAGGAAACTAAATTGGGACAACAAGACAAAATCCCCAAATAGGGACTGTCCTGCCAAAACCGGGATAGCTTTGAGTCCCGTTGTGCTGTTTCTTGGTAGGTAGTGCAATCTAAGTAGGTAGGGGATGTCAACAGAGGATGGATGTCACCCACTTTAACACCCCCAGATCCTCTGAGATGGCGATGCTGGAACTAGGGCTAAATATAATCCTGAGCAGATAAATATATGATTTATCACAAAGTTAAATGGTATATTTAGTGCCTTGGGTAGTAATATCTGTTAAAGTAAACCTGTCATGACAGATTCACTTTAATGTTAAAATTAAGTTGCCAAGCTAACATCATGTACTTTATTTGGTTTCCTGAAAAAAATCACCGGCTTATTTCAAGATTGCTACATACATGCATTTGTGTAATTTCAGCTTTTTCCTGAAAATTAGGGCTTAGAGTGACAAACAGTAAAATATTTAGTCAGTTTCTATGTATCTATAGTACTTTCTTGTAAGGACTTGCTATTGTAGAAGTTGTGGAGTAACACTAAAAATATTTTTACTGTATGTGCCAATCACAATACAGAGCCGTATAACCCCTAGCTTTTAGTAATAATAGAATAAGTAAACCTCCTTACAACTGTAGAGATGGACTGTGTTCTGTTAACGAGTAGAGAGAGATCATGTGGTCAGTGTTCTATTAGTTAAATCCCACTCTAACATCCTCCACCTTGCGATGGGAACTAAGAAATTGATGTATTCTCTGCAAGCCTAAGATACATTATTCTTTGGCTTGAGCTTATCATCTTCACTCTTGAGAGATATAGCTCCAGCGAGAGCACAGAAGTGCCTGTGTCAGACCTCACTCTTGTTATTAGTGTATGTCATTCCGTTGCTTTTTGGAAAGTGACATGATGTTAGCAGAAAAGATGAATCCCAGCTGCTGGTATGTCATTTATTACAAGTTCATGTTTTAAAAAGAAATGACTATAATATATTTGTTGGAGTGCAGGAGTTAGTTATAATATATTTGTTGGAGTGCAGGAGTTAGTTATATATATAAAGTCCAGCCACTGGTAGTATAAAAGATAGATATATATTTCTAAATAAAACACAGGTATATTTAGTAATAACTTCCTATGTATATAGCGAACGGAAAATGTCGATCGAGCGAAATGTCGATCGGGGCAAATGTACATTTATTTGGTGAATGAATAAACAATGTGTTTCAAAGACCTCCAAGTGCCCTCTATTTTTCCTGATTTTATATATATATAAAATCAGGAAAAATCTGGAAAAATAGAGGGCACTTGGAGGTCTTTGAAACACATTGAAACACATTGTTTGTCTGCTACCTTCTGGGTGGTCGACCTCTGTGACCGGTGTTTCTTCCCCTTCTGGCCTCTCCAGGGTGATGAAAGCTCCTTAGAGGAGCTGAAACGTTGATTGAAGTTTTTGGAATAAAATAAGATTTATTTGGAAAACCTTGGAGTGCCGGTATTTCTCTGTATATATCTCCTAGCGACCAGAGCAATAGGTACCATACTACTTTTTGTTGGAGTGCAGGAGTTAGTTATATATAGAAAGTCCAGCCACTGGTAGTATAAAAGATAGATATATATTTCTAAATAAAACACAGGTATATTTAGTAATAACTTCATATGTATATAGCGAACGGAAAATGTCGATCGAGCGAAATGTCGATCGGGGCAAATGTACATTTATTTGGTGCTTTCATCACCCTGGAGAAGCTAGAAGGGGAAGAAGCACCGGTCACAGAGATCGACCACCCAGAAGGTAGCAGACAACCCAATTATTAATCTTTCACACAGAATGTTAACCACCATGAAATTACTGTATTGTCTAAAGGCTTATCATTTGTACCAACAACGGGTGCTGACCATTTTGAATGGGAGGTTGATCAGTTTAAATTCAATCGTAAACTAAAATTAGCTGAATTTTTTAAAGTACCAACACCCACAGAAAAACATAATGAATTTTTTAGATTAAAAAGTACATTTGACCCACCTGCTACTAACGCATCACTGAAGGTATTTGTAAACAATATTCGAAATGATACTAAAGAGTTTACTTATTACAAAGAACCTACTAAGAATGCCAATATTTCCAAGAGTGAAAGAGAGGCTCTGAATAATCTCGCGAGTGATCTATCAATTGTTGTCCGTCCTGCGGACAAAGGGGGAGCTATTGTCATCATGCAGTATGAGGACTATAAATCAGAAATCTTGAAGCAACTAACAGATCCCAAGGTGTATCGACATCTGGATAAAGATCCTGTGCACAGGAGGAATTTGATTTCCTATTTGAAATACATCCAAGATATCCCATACTATACACTCTCCCAATTCATAAAAATCCTGTACAACCTCTTGGTCGTCCCATTGTGTCGGCCATAGGAGGGTTATTAGAACCCATTGGCAAATGGTTGGCTAATATATTCAAAAAAACAGTGATGAAGTTACCAACATGTGTTAAAGACACCTCAGCAGTGATTAAGGAACTGCAACGCATTGAAGTACCACAGGAAGGCATCCTCCTAGCCACCATTGATGTCAGTAGCTTATATACTATAATCCCTCAGAATGATGGTATGCAAGCAATGAGGGAAGTATTGTTACAATACAGTGAAAAAGACTCTCCGCCCATTGAATATATTATGGAGTTATTACAATTGTGTCTAACTCTCAATTACTTTCGTTTTGAATCCGCCTACTATGTTCAATTAACAGGTACATCGATGGGAGCGCCTATGGCTCCGATGTATGCCAATGCATACATGTTCTCATTTTAAATGAAACATATTTTGGCCCAACACCATGAGAAGATTCTTAAATACTTACGTTTTATCGACGATATCCTAATATTATGGAGGGGTGATGAGGAATCATTTACGTCTATGATGTATACATTAAATATGATGAACTCTCCAGTGAAATTCACATTCCAATGCAGCAAGTTTCAAATTGATTTTTTTGGATCTTCAAATCTTTGTTAAAGATAACAAACTCAGATATACACTGTATTCTAAGGAGATTGATAGAAATACTATTTTGCATGTGTCCAGTTTCCACCTGAAGAGATTGAAGGAATCATTACCCATTTCCCAATTTTTGAGGGTAATACGTAATAATTCAGACCCTACACTAGCAACAGACCAATTAAATCTAATGTATGAGAAATTCTTAGAAAGGGGTTATTCAAAAATGGTGTTAAATCGTGCACTGGAGCAGGCAAAAAAATCAACTACAGAGCAACTGATACCATCAAGAGTCAACAATCGTTTGACCTTTCCTCAATCTTTTCATACTAAATCATCTCAAGTAGCTTCTGCGGTGCGTGAGAATTGGAGAATATTAAGCAAAGATACAACATTACCAATTTCATTTTCACAAAGCCCAATTATGAGTTATAGAAGAGGCAAAAATTTAAGGAACCTTTTAGTTCATACGGATCAGTTTACTAAAATCGTACAGAAAGCGGATAATACTAACCTTGGTTGCTACAGATGTCTCAAAAGCACTGCGTGCAATTCTATTGCGAGAGTTCAAAAGAGTTCTCACACCCAAGAACTGGAAAAAAATACAAAATTAGATACAGAATTACTTGTATAACAACTCATGTGGTATATCAGATCGTGTGCCCATGTGGCTTAGTCTATGTGGGAAAAACTTCAAATGATTTGAGAGAGAGGATGAGGGGACATCGGTCTGCTATACGTTCGGCTATTCAGAATAATACAGCAAATACCCCTGTGGCAAGGCATTTTTTGGAGGCTGGACATACACTTCCCTCCCTTAGATTCATGGGCATTGATCATGTCCCTGCCCTTTTCAGAGGAGGTGACAGAGATACATGTTTATTACAGAGGGAATCTTATTGGATCTACACCCTAGACACTATGTCCCCCCATGGACTCAATGAAAAAAATCCATTATATTGCTTTCTACCTAAAAGATAAATATTTTTATCATTACTATAATATATAGTTAAGTACAATACATCAGTGGTAAAAATTTCTTTAACATATTTTGTATATATCCGTTATATTTTCAAGGAGCTTGTATATCTAGTTCAATATAGATTATGATTTAGTTATTTTCGGCTTTATGTTGAGTAATCTTAGCTGATTTCTAATTAGATTATAACAACTTTAACCATGTATGGTTCCATTAATTATGAATTGAATATGGTGAACTCTGTGTATCAATGAATTGACTATGTAATTATCAAGACAGGATTAAGTATTGTCTACTTGCAGTAGCTAAAAGTAGTTACATTTCAGTTTAATGAGGGCTACAATTAAGCTAGCCACTGATATTATAACTTAAAGACAATAAGCCATTACATTGAGTCTAATGTGCATCAACTGCCTGGCGTGGGAGTCCTTAGTGATGGGAGTGACACTCCCTGGTTATTTGGGATTATTTAGCCATTTGGCACTTTAATTACTAGCGAAAAATTGTATATAACTCCCTTTATTCCTGAGTAATTTAGCATACATGCTGGTGCCATGGTATTATCCCTATAACTATTTCTATACTATGTATATAGATGTATTTATGTTATTAAATACTATTATGTGTTGTTTGTATTTTTAATTATTTTCTATTTATCAACATACCAATTATCCTGATTACGTTATTTGCAAACAGACACGTCAATTATGACCTCACTCCACTTTGTTTTCACCTTCCAATGAACATGTGATCACTGCATATTTAAAGGCTGTTTTTTTCACTGTTTAATTGTCTTGATAAAAGTCCAGATGGGACTGAAGCGTTGACACTTTCTACTTGAAATTTTTGCTGCAATAAAGAAGCATTTCAAGTCCTGTGAGTGCTTTCCTACAAGGTATTATATATATATATATATAAAGTCCAGCCATTGGTAATATAACAAGAATAGTTGCGCGACATCCGAAAGTCAAGAACCAAGAGTTAGATTCCATTGAGTGAGCATTCAAAATGGCTACCCGAGTAGAGCAAAGAATCTGCATCAAATTTTGCTTTAAGCTTGAACATTCCTCCGCGGAAACTATTTGGATAATTCAGAAGGCTTTCGGAGACAACACAATGAGTGCAGTACAAATAAAAGTGTGACACAAACGCTTGGCCAAGAATCGGTTGGTTGAAAGATTTGGTTCCCTGCAACTTCTGGCTTTTTCCCAAAACTAAAATCGCCTTTGAAAGGAAAGAGATTTCAGACAGGGTCGATGAGATGCAGATAAATACGAGGATGCAGCTGATGGCGATTCCAGCAAAGGATTTTGCAGAGTGTTTTGAACAGTGGAAGGGACACTGGGAGAACTGTGTGAGGTCCCAAGGTGCCTACTTTGAAAGGGACTGAGGTGTTATTGTCCTATGTACAATGTTTCTTGTATCTTCTTCAACAAATGTCTCAATTTTTCATATTACATGGCTGGTAACTTTGCAGACAGACCTTCCGTGTGTGTATGTGTATATATATATATATATATATATATATATATATATGTGAACACATATATTTAATAATAACTTTATTCATCACATTTACACAGCCAAGTGTAGTGAATTTAAATTGTAAATATTAGTCTAAAATAGTATAGCTGAATTGAAGAAATGGTTCAGCTAGTTTGACCTAAAGTTTGCAATTTTATTTCCATCTCCCTGTTTAGTGGATGCCTATTATTGTTAAAATGGTGTATTACCACTGTAATTGCTGAGAATGCCTATGAAAATGCTTGTTTCTGGAAATATTGCTTGTAGTGTTACGTATGTTGACGGAGGTTACTTGTCAGTTTGCATGTGTGGGAGGTAGGCTGTTGTGAGTTGTGTTTTTATGGTGCTGCATGTGTGTGCATGTGAATAAGGGCTTTATGTATATAGGGTGTTTGTATGTTTGGGAGGTAGACTTTGTTTGTGGGATATAGTGACTGTAAAGTTTGTTGGTGGGAGTTGCTGTAGTTTGTGTTTGGCAAAAATTCAACTGGGCTGTAGTGTGTGCTGTGGAAAGCGAGGCTGTAATGTGTGTGTAGACAAACAGTGATTGTAGTATGTGTGTGGGGGAATTAGGTTTGTAGTGGGTGGAGAATTGAGGCTGTTGATATGTGTATGGAAATTGGGGATATAGCATATGTGTGTAGGGGGGCAGGTAAGAACTTTACAGTTAGAAATACTAATCTTAGATGGTCCTGTGGGTGCATCATCTGGTCTGCACCATAAGTGTGTGCAGACTATTGTATTGCTCCTTGTGGTGGGGAATTGCCATGGAACTCCATGGCAATGCTTGTGGTGCAGGTCACAAGCCTGCCTCACCCACCAGGAATGAAAAGGTGCTGGTTTATGTGCTGGATGATCTTATGGGTTGATACCTCTATCAACTCTATAATATTTGAACTTTAGTTTTAATAAGATGATCAATTCTAGAACTCTTATTGATCCAGAATATTGTTAACATTAACATAATATATTACTATATTCAACATTTATTGAGATTGTGTTTGTGTTTATACGCAAAAGATGAAGCATGAACTATCATTGTTATTATCATTGAAGGGTTCAGGAAACTTTATAATAAACCACAAAACTTAACAAAGGTTAATAAATGTCTTCAGAATTCCGATATTGGAAGATTAGAGGTGCCTTTAATGCATGGAGATGATCCATGCACAGATAACAGCCATGCAGTATTCTAAAACATACTGCACAGGTTTGACCTTTTGGATCTCCTTAGAATGGCCCAGTTTCTGGCCTGAAAGTTGAAGTCTCTCAGTGAGCACATAGGTTCCATATAACTTAGAACTTATTAACTTTTGGACCATTTCTGGCATGGAGCTGACAAGACCTTGAAGTCCATTGCTGATTTCAGACCATTGGTCCTTTTGTTTAGTCCTTTTGTTTTTTGGTGGTCAAAAAAAAGTGTTTAAATAATGCTCAACGGTTAAGGGTGCCTGCAGAATTACAGGATTATGTCTAAAACATAATATCCGCCTGTGGTAATTTGCATGGTACATGCTGAGAATTCTGGCATAAGTGTGCAAATGTGAATTCTCTGAATTACTGTGAGGTGGCTTTCCCAAGGTCCAACATGAATTATACTGCTGATGTACAACAATATATATATATATACACACACACAGACACACACATCAGGACTTACATAGCATTACTCTACATCCGCTGGAGCCATTCCTCTCATGGGTGAAGCTGATAAGCTTGAGAAGAATAACTTATCTCAGACTTGCAGAGAATACATCATCTTTAGGAGCCAGGCAATGGCTGCAATTGTGGGAAATGTTATTTTCACAGTAACTCTGTCTCCACGTTAATATGTTATATTGCTATGTAAAAGGATCAATCAAGCAAAAATAGATTAAAAAAAGAAAAACATACAAAGAGAAGAACAATCCTTAGGATAAATCAAGAAACTCATAATTTGCTTTCCTGCCCAGGAATTTTGAGTTACTTACAGCATTTCACATATTAAGATGCTTGATTACTCACTGCTTTGCCTCCAAGGAAGTTGTATTCTCAGTGAATGTACTGTTAGACAGGAGAAAATATCTCCAGTGGTTATATATATATCTGGATCCAACTGGATCTCTATAATGGCTAATCATGGGATAAACTTGGAAACCTAGTAGGCAAGTTATGGTGCTGTGATCTAACAATTATTCATCTCCCAACAACAATGTACAGAATGCTACACAATATGAGTAGAAGTGTTTTCATGCGTTCTTTAACCCCTTAAGGACACACTTTCTGAATTAAAAGGGAATCATGATGGAATATTTCCGTCATGTGTCCTTAAGGGGTTAATGATGAAAAAAGTGAATAAATGGCCAGTAAGCCAAGGAGCAGTTCCCAATGCATTAAAGCAAACAAGAAAGAAGGAGAACTCTGAGAACAGGCAAAAGCTTAGAGTAAACTCAACAGCCAGCCCTTAGGTACACCGCCGCTGAGGTCTCAAAATAGTTTTTGCACGCTCGTGCCATTACAGAGAGAACATATACCCGTACAGGCAGTCCAGATATGAAATACCAGCACAAAGGAGACACAGAAACCCCAGACGCAAAAGCAAAAAAGAAAGAATGAGAACTCTGAGAACGGACAAAAGCTTAGAGTAAACTCAATAGCTCATCCTTCGGTACATCCGGTATATATCCTGCATTCCTGCTTGGTCAAATGTCCCACAACGGGACACAAAAATGTAATGACGGGAGATAAAGGTAAACAGATTGAGGTAATCTATTGTAGTTAGTATATCTAGAAGAGGGAAGAAGATAGGAGAAAATCTAACTACCTCTAATCTCTACTGTAGCTAAGACTACCTTATTTCTTTTTTAATTTGGGAAGCCCATATTGAATATATTTACCAAGACTTACATTTAACCAATGATGCCCATAAATATATAACAAAAAAAATTTTTGAGCTGTTCATTGACTCTTTAAAAATACTTTTTTTATCATCAGACTTACTGTAAAACCCAGCAAATAGGAAAGGAAAGAAAATGGCTTCCCTAACCTGTTGATGAGCAGCAATTTAATTTCTAATGTCTCTTCTTCTGTCAAGAAATAGAATCGTGTAAATATACATATTGATGTGAATATTCTAAAATACTCTCTCATGTAGAACAGCATTGGACTTTATCTGTAAGTTATAGAGAAGCTGAATTGGAAAGCTAGATAAAAAAAAAATAAAAATAAAAAATAACATAATTAATTTTCCAGATGTAATAGAGCATTTTTTTTAATCGTTATTTTAATTTTTTTGTGTCGGTTCAAGGAAGCTTCATTGGGCTTTTATGCAACAAGTGACACAAGTTTCTATATATATAAAAAAAAAAAAGGCAGAATTAAAAAGATCCGAGCACAATATACATAATAATATACATATATCACATTTAGCTGTTTACTTACAAGCCTGCCAATGCTGAGCAAGTTAATGCAAGTCAAGGGGTAGGGGGTAGTGTGAAGGCAAGAATGAGGTAGTGTGAAGGCAAGAATGAGGAGAAGCAGTTGGTGGGGGAATATAGAATGCGATTGGGGAATTCTTGCAGTGCAAGGGTAAGTGTGAGAATGATTTTAAGGATTGTAAGAGGGATTGCAACTGCTGGGATGAATGGGTCTATGATAGCTAGGGTTAGAAAGTCTGAGAGCAGTGTTGAACAGATGGTGCCTAAATGTAAAAGAATAGAATCTTTTCTCAATGTATTAAAACCCCTAAAATACACAATCATTTTAGAGTTTCGTATGAGAAAAACATAGCTGTGATGACATTTTCGAATATTTAAACATTCCTACGAGCTCCTTCAGAGGCACTAGTCAGTGCGTTAAAACAAAAAGTAACATAGCAATATGGACTAAAATAGAGTATAAAGTCTCATACGCATACATTAACTATGTAAAACATAGAGATTACAACCATAAGGACTGATTTAAAATCAAAACGAGAAAAAAAAAAAAACTGGTGGTGGACCTCCAATCAATAGCTTTATTAACAACTGGTAAGATGAACAAAAATACACTAAATCACCCCATGGCTAACAATATAGAACGCATTTTCCATCTCCACTTAAGATGTCTTTGGGTAGTATATCAAAACGTATGTTTAATACCCCAAAACTGTATTGAAGTCACAGCGACAATACATAGATGACACATTTAATATGTGTTCAATGTCAAGGGGGATAAAGTCATTATTTAATGAGTTTAAAAGAAGAAAGAGTAAATGCATGTAATGGGTGTTTAACTTAGATTTTCTCTTGTGTTAGCACAAAAAAGATCTCCTTGCAACATGGTCTATGCCATAGTGTTACCAATGATCAGCTCCTATGCCTAAGATACCAAAGTACATGAGAACAAATCATATGTACAGAAGAAAGACTTGTATTGTCAGGAGCTGTATATTTTGATTATTTTTTAAAATGAAGGAAATGCTTATTAAAGACGTTGGTCTCTCCCATTCACACACGGCAGTTAAGTCAGCCAGCCAGCAATTAATTTAATTGAAATTTGTTTAAGAATCATCAGCTATGCAAAGCCACAAACAAACTCTTAATGTGTCAAGTAATTGTGCTTACACTGTACAAACTCCCCCTTATCTCTTAAGTCATTTCCAGCATGTGGAAAAATACATGGAGATTATCTCCCCAATGAAGATTAGGAATGAAATTGCCAAGCAAGAAGGCTATCGTGCCAAGAAAAGTAACAAGCAGATGATGAAGAATTTCTAGATGCTGGCAATTTGACGGTGGTTTTATTTCAATCACTTTATAAATAGCTTAAATGACACTGGCTGTGGTGGAATAACTACAAAAAAAAAAAAAACTTGTCCAACAGCTATATTGGTTCCCAAAATGAAATGTCACCTAGCTGAGGAACTAGACCCAATAAGATTAATAAGCCAGTGCTTTGAACGTCTATGGAGCTGTGTTGATCACCATCTGTGTGTGATTTGGTCATTGCAAAAGCAAAAAGGAAAAAAAAGGTTGAGTAAACGTAATATTTCTCCCACTAATAACATCATATTAATGTTTTTTTTTTATTTTAAAAAGATGTATAAGGTAAGCAGCGTTTAAATATAATACACAACAAAGCAACAGTAATAATAACAACATTTTCAGTGGTTAAACAGTAAAAAAACTTAAGTAGTAAATCTGCTAAGTTAAAATGTGCCATGATCTGTACATATATGAAACAGTCCATAATGTGTATTATTATTATTATTGGTATTTATATAGTGCCAGCTTATTCCGCAGCGCTTTACAATAAGAGGGGAATTTACCAAATGAGACAATAACAAAATGTAACAGGAATAATATGAGAGGAATGTTCAAATTCTCTAAATAACTGGTTCTGTCCATAGAAGGTTCACACTTGAAGAGTTCTGCCCATATAGTCACTGATACTTAAGAAAAGTATAGACCCACTTAGGTGTTATAATCTAATTGATCTTCTATCAGGTCCTACTGTGGAACAGCTGGAGACCTCTGAAATGTATCTTGCTAGTGTGTAACAACCACAGTGGGCTGTTACACACTAGCTGGGCACAGAAACAAGAGAAACCCGTATGTGTGAAAGACAGTTGCAATTTTTATTGACAAAAAAAGAAAAATGCTTACAATATAAAAAGGAAAGTTCACCATTACATTCAGGCTTAGGGGGTTGACGTCCACTCCAAACTCCGTCCAGCGTTCCCTAATTCAGTCAAAGTAATATACCATTAATGCAAGAAATTTATTCTCCCGTCCATATTGGAATTGTCGGTTGCTTTCTGTATGGCAAAATCTGTTTCATCCAGACATTAGTACAAAAATCACCAGCTGACATAATTATGCTCATTGTATTTGATGATCCAATATTTAAACTCATTCCATGTGAACCTATTGTTTTCCACTACAATTATTATTATTTTATTATTTATATAGCGCCATCAGATTCCATAGCGCTGTACAAAGGGTGGACTAACAGACATGTAATTGTAACCAGACAACTCGACGTACAGGAAGAGAGAGGTGGAGGGCCCTGCTCAATGAGCTTACATTCTAGAGGGAGTGGGGTATAGTGACAGAAATGGTAAAAGTAGGGTTACAAAGTAAGTTGTTACAAAAAATATTCGCTGAGGGCTTAATAGGTAATTTTTGACAGTTGCTGGAGAGGAGTCATGGAGGATGGGGGAGGAAAACCTGCTAACAGTTTAATTGATATGCTTTCTTGAAAAAGTGAGTTTTCAATGATTTTTTGGATGATTGGAGATTGGGTGAAATTCGTATGGAGGAGGGAGGAGAGTTCCAAAGAAGAGGTGCAGCCCTGGAAAAGTCTTGGAGGCGAGCGTTAGAGGTGGGAGTACGGACACAGGATATATGGTAGCTAATCATCAGAATAGCTACCAGGTTTGCAAAGTTCTATACAAGACAAAACTTCCTACTAACATGTGGCACTATATATCCTGGTTGGTCCCCATAAAGGGTTGACAACGCCACAGACCACTAACCCCTTTCATAACATTTCTAAAGCTGTTAACTGTTAACTAGAAACTTTCCTAATAATAAAACAAATTAATCTGAAATTCCTATATTATTGTGAGAGTCAGGCGTGGTGACTCAAAACCATCTAAATGGCAAATATTGATGAGTTATAATTATACTGATGAGCCCTCTCATAGACTGACCAGATCTCACCAAACAAAACCTCATGATACTTTGAAATTCATTCTCTGGTTACAGAACCTGAAATGTATCCATCTTGGTATCTGCTTGCTTGACCCCTTTTAACGTGCAGTAGTTAATAGGTGACATGTTTACAAATAGATTTTTATTCACATGTGCTTCCTTGTAAAAGAGGACATTTAAGCTATAATGGATGTGCTAGTGATTTGGTTTGGTCATTTTACTGTAATAGTGCTTATTTGTTCTTTATTTGCTTTAATTGTTTATCAAGAGTCCTTAGTTTGAGACTGGTGACACTGTTTGGTGTTTGCTATGATATTTTCGATGTTTGGTCTGCTCTGATCTGTCTTGCGCACCTAAAATATACAATTATTCTACTAATGTATCAAAACCATCTTTTGATTGTACTGCTACAATTACAATTGCTAGCAGTTTGACTGTTTCACATAAGGTTTGAGGTATTTTTGTATCCAAATCATGACAAAACTGTTAATGGCTCATCGGCTAAAACATTGCAGGCTTGAACTATTTAACAAGATGTAGTTAATTAGTTGCTTTGTAGAACATCAGTATAGACATCCGAGATTCCACCGTCTATCAAGCAATTTAGTGTCTCTATTAAGTTCTACGAAGCATTATGCAACTATAACGTAACATAGACATGATATAGTTCCAAGAGATTAAGGACCATGTTGAGGTATATTTGTTTAGCTAGTTCCATCCCATCATTAGTCACAAGGATATCTTGAAAAGTATGTGTTGTTGGGTAAGATGACAAGCACTGTCAACTATCTCTGTTTTACATGGCAAACCCAATGGTACTTCAGAGTAATTTTAATCTTACGGAACACGAAAATTTAATTTTAAAATGTAAACACATCTCTTATTTACTAAGTGCATCAGGCACAGAACCAATCTGAATATAAAAATATTTATCACAGACAATGAAGGAAGACATTGAAAGAACTAATTCTTGGGATTTCAATGATTTAGTTATTACTCATGAGATATGGGCATCTTAATGTACAACAGAAACTACAGAAAAAAACAGATTTTTTTTTTTGCTTATGCGTGCATCGTATATGAGAATCTTGTTAATGGAGTTTCTTCTATTTATTGTGTGTCTGTATCCCAGAGAAATGTACACCACGATAGAAAAAGCGGATTTTATGTTAACAATAGATTTTAAAAATGACATCCGTATGAGAGCAAAGACGCAGACCCGGTAATGTATGCAATGCTTATCTGCTCTATACCCACTGTTACCGTAGCTTAACCTGCATTCTAACCGAGTAATTGAAGTTGAAAAAAAATACATAAGTCCATCAAATTCAACCTTTCAGAAATCGCCTTTCTGTTGATGTTGATCCAGAAGATGTAATATAAATAAATAATGCACTGGAGCACTTTCCAATTTTGCTTTAAAAGTGGAAATAAAACAGATTCTTCAAGATTGCAATTGGAGTTCTCCTTGGAGCAATGCATTCTAGCTGTGTTTAAATTAATTATTATAAACTTGTATATAATGTTGTGGGTTTTTTTAAAAATTATATCTGACACTTTCTTGAAGGTCTCTGCTTTATCTGCCACGGTGACCTTTCTAGGTACCGATAGCAAATTTCATATTTGTATTACTGGAAAAACACCTCTAGTTGCTGATATGTACATATCTGTAAGCATTTGACATTCAACTTGTTACTGTTGGGGTTTTTTTTGGTTTGTTTTTTTATCAATTTAGGTATATTGACTTGAAATATGCTGCAACTATCAACCTGCGGGTTCATGACTATACCCTTGACTATCAAAAATACAAAACAAAAAAGTTACCTGCAAACTATCCCATATTCCTATGCACATATAACTAACTGGAGGTTTTTAATACCACTCCAATTAAAGTGTAAGCTCATTTGCCATGTCAAGGCAAACTTCTCACACTAACAATTCATCTTGCTGCTTTCAACTAAAAGACAAACTACTAATGAAACAAAAAGGGCTATTATTTTGAATACCCTTGTGTTTGCGTTTCTATGACACATCCATGACACTTTTCTACATTATTAGAGATTATTGCTGCAAGCAGCAAGGTGAACTGTTAGTGTAGTACTCAACTAAGAGGTCTGCCTTGATGTGGCAAGTGAGCTTACACTTTTAATTCAGTTATTTAAATATGCAAAGGGATTTGAGACAGTGCACAGGTAACATTTTTGTTTTTTTTCTTTATGTATTATCGATGAAGAGTACTATAGCCATTGTGACCAACCAAGATTAGTGGGAGTTTAAGCACAGGGCTTAATTTTGTGTACCCTGATTATCAAAGCATGACTTGGAATTTTTTTAAACCATCCACAACCAAAAACAGATAGACTTGTTTTATATTTCATTTGCTTTGTAAATCCTCCCTTACCTTTATGTATACAGTTATGCAAATAAAAGCACTAATAGCAATAGCAAAGGAGACTCTGTAGCAAGTCCACAATAATGTATCCACACGATGGCTTGATTAAACAGGTGAATCTTTTTTATTGAAATACAAAAATGTAAAACATAGATACACACCAGGGACTCCACATCCCTAGCTAACGCGTTTCATGCTATCCTAAGCACGTAATCACCGGCCTATAATTACGTGCTCAAGATAGCACGAAATGTGTTAAGTGGGAATGGTGGGCCCCTGGTGTGTATTCTTTAAATATTTGTATTTCAATAAAGAGGGCCATAGAAGGGATTACACATCCCAAACTCGCACCCCCGACCCCCCTAATACCTCCTCACTGCTGTGACAAACCTCCTGATCGTTTGTAGAGACAACAAGACTTGCAGTTTGCCAGAGAGCTGTAACCTGATGAGAACTTATCTGGGATTTCCACACAGGAGTTTGCCCAACTAAAGCGCCTTACATTGGACCAACTTTGCTTTTGCACTAGCACAGAATGGTTGAGATTGTTCCTAAAGTTTATCAGTGACTCTAATTTTTTTCCCCTTTTTTGTGTATATACACTAATTTCTGCAGTTTTTCTGTATATATATATATATATATATATTTTTTTTTTTTGTATATTTCAGCATTATTTTCATCAAATCGTCTCATCAATGTTATAAGTTTTGCCATTTCTATCCTTGGAATCTTCTGATTTTTTACTATGGACTTATCAGTATTTATTTATGATCTTTCAGCAATTACATACTCTATTACTGTATAGAGGTGTTTAATATAATTTAAGAGACTCCAGCTTGTCCATTTAGTATCTAATTATGACCTGTATCAGGCGTTTTTTAATATTTTTTGGTGTATTACGAGGTGGATTTATTGATGGACTTATTTATGTACTTTATTTATTTATTACACACACCACGGTGGTATGTTAAGCACTAACCACTTTAGATTTTTTTTGCTTTTTATGTCTTTAGATGGTCAGTATTTAATTTTTATTTTTTATGTGACCTAACCTTTTGTGGATAAAAATATTTCGCAAACATAATATGTGGAGTGCAGTATCATATTGTTTTTTTTTTTTTTTTTATGAAGAGGATTCTCCTGTTTAAGCAAGCCACAGTGAGGAAACATTACTACAGGTTTGCTACAAAGTCCCATTTCCTCCAGTTTACTTATCTTTTGCAGTACCATATATTTATACTCCAGCAATACTTCTCAACATTTGACTGCAGTGAAACCGTTACACCCATTTAATGTCTGAAAATTACAGCTTTTCATTTTTTTAAAACAGTTACGAAAGGTTCAGAGTTTATTCCATTTCTACAGTCATGGAGTGGGATGAATGAATAGCACCTCTAATATCCCTATTAATATTCCAGAGATTGAGGCAGATTGCTATAACACTTTCTAAATATATATTTTTTAGAAATATATGATTTAAAGGGACACCCTAAGCAACAAAATGTTACATCTTAATGTAATGGTTTTAGGACCTAGATGCTGTCCTTTTGTCTGAAAAAATAAAACATTCCCATTTTTGAGAAACGCCATTGTTTACTCTTTGTCTAAAACACACCTTTAACAGCTCTCAGGCAGGAAAGCAGTGGGGACACTTCCTACTTAAGATCTTCAGAGATCTTCATGTTTAACAAGATGATTCTAAATGCGTTCAAGAAGCACTGGTTTGTTGGAGCACAATGATTGTTGTGCCATAGGTCCACCACTGCTCTATGAGACTCATCCATGTTGATGATCTCACAGTAGGAGGATTAGTCTGCAGCAAGGAGATTTAAAATTTTATGTTACAACACAAATCTACAGTCAGGCCCATAAATATTGGGACATCGACACAATTCTAATCTTTTTTGCTCTATACACCACCACAATGGATATGACATGAAAGGAACAAGATGTTCTTTAACTGCAGACGTTCAGCTTTAATTTGAGGGTATTTACATCCAAATCAGGTGAACGGTGTAGGAATTACAACAGTTTGTATATGTGTCTCTCACTTTTCAATGGACCAAAAGTAATGGGACAATTGGCTGCTCAGCTGTTCCATGGCCAGGTGTGTGTTATCCCCTCATTATCCCATTTACAATGAGCAGATAAAAGGTCCAGAGTTCATTTCAAGTGTGCTATTTGCATTTGGAATCTGTTGCTGTCAACTCTCAATATGAGATCCAAAGAGCTGTCACTATCAGTGAAGCAAGCCATCATTAGGCTGAAAAAACAAAATAAACCCATCAAAGAGATAGCAAAAACATTAGGTGTGGCCAAATCAACTGTTTGGAATATCCTTCAAAAGAAAGAATGCACCGGTGAGTTGAGCAACACCAAAAAGACCCGGGAGACCACGGAAAATAACTGTGGTGGATGACCGAAGAATTCTTTCCCCGGTGAAGAAAACACACTTCACAACAGTTGGCCTGATCAAGAACACTCTCCAGGAGGTAGGTGTATGTGTGTCAAAGTCAACAATCAAGAGAAGACTTCACCAGAGTGAATACAGAAGGTTCGCCACAAGATGTAAACCACTGGTGAGCCTCAAAAACAGGAAGGCCAGAATAGAGTTTGCCAAACAACATCTGAAAAAGCCTTCACAGTTCTGAAACAACATCCTATGGACAGATGAGACCAAGATCAACTTGTATCAGAGTGATGGGAAGAGAAGAGTATGGAGAAGGAAAGGAACTGCTCATCATCCAAAGCATACCACCTCATCAGTGAAGCATGGTGGTGGTAGTGTCATGGCGTGGGCATGCATGGCTGCCAATGGAACTGGTTCTCTTGTATTTATTGATGATGTGACTGCTGACAAAAGCAGCAGGATGAATTCTGAAGTGTTTTGGGCAATATTATCTGCTCATATTCAGCCAAATGCTTCAGAACTCATTGGACGGCGCTTCATAGTGCAGATGGACAATGACCCAAAGCATACTGCAAAAGCAACCAAACAGTTTTTTAAGGGAAAGAAGTGGAATGTTATGCAATGGCCAAGTCAATCACCTGACCTCAATCCGATTGAGCATGCATTTCACTTGATGGAGACAAAACTGAAGGGAAAATGCCCCAAGAACAAGCAGGAACTGAAGACAGTTGCAGTAGAGGCCTGGCAGAGCATCACCAGGTATGAAACCCAGCGTCTGGTGATGTCTATGCGTTCCAGACTGCAAAGGATTTGCAACCATGTAGTAAAAAGTAAAAGTTTTATTTATAACTGTTAATCTGTCCCATTACTTTTGGTCCCTTAAAAAGTGGGAGGCACATATACAAACTGTTGTAATTCCTACACCGTTCACCTGATTTGGATGTAAATACCCTCAAATTAAAGCTGAAAGTCTGCAGTTAAAGCACATCATGTTTGTTTCATTTCAAACCCATTGTGTTGGTGTATAGAGCCAAAAAGATTAGAATTGTGTTGATGTCCCAATATTTATGGACTTGACTGTATGTGAAAACTGCCATTTTATAATAAATTTATATGCTGGCTATATACTTAATATTTTAAATAAGTTTTGCAAGCACACAGTGCTTGGTAGTAAAAGGGGTTAAATATACAAAGTTATTTTAACAAAATATTTCATGAAAAATTGCTTTTTTCTGTTTGCATTTTTCTTTACTATACATTATTTACTAAACTGTGAATTGTTGGGACTAGACCAGTGAACTTAGAATTTGGGCTAATGCATCTGAATTGACAACATTTCTCCCACATTTATTTCCAATTCCAGTTTGTTCAATTTTGGCCCAAGAGGTAAAATTCTTGGGTAAAGTATGTCACTGACAGCTGTACAAATTACATTCGCTCAGTTAAAGGACACATAAGAAAAGTTAGACAAAATTATCATTATCGTGACTTATTCATTCGCAGTTGGTTATAACACTGTTTGCTTTTTACAGTTACTGCTGGCTAGGTCATACCTCTAAAATGTAAACAATATATCCAATATATCAAAATGGTAAATACTTATTATAGATACATAACTTTTTCATAGTTGTGTAGTGCGTAAATTAGATTGTTTCCATTATATTGCAAAGTTAATTTATAGTTGTGATTATTTAGTGTTTTTAATATAATGGATGGAGATTTCCACCAATGACTGATCATCAGCTATGAATTAGCTGTATTTGTATTGTTTTTTTTTTACTAAATCTAACCCACCAGGGATAGTCATTTTATAGATATACAAAGAAACTTTGCGATACGGCAGTGTAGAATCTAAATTAGGAACAAAAAGAAAATATACATAGTGTAAATCAGTAAAAAAAAATTAATAGTGCGCTGTAATGGAAATACACTCACGCCAGTGCGTGCAGATACACTTAAAGGACCACTATAGGCACTCAGATCACTTCAGCTCAATGTCCATGTCCAATCCATGTCCTAAGTCTACATCTCACAAACACTAAGGGTCACACAGTCTCATGCAGGATATCCACATGGGTCACAATAACACTTGATGGCCTGATGCTGCCCCCTACTGACAGATATGTTCCCCTGCTTCTTGGCAGTCACATCACTGATAGCAGCTGTAGTATTTCCATTAGTAAGCTCAGTGGCCTAAAGCTCCCAGCATAAAATTGACAAAATTCAATTCACTCAAGTTTAATACAAACAATACAAAAAAATAAAATAAAAAAAACCCACAAAAATATCTATATCTGTGATAAGTTTATATAGTATATTACAGTAAGCATTGAGTCCGAAATATTTGAGACTGGACATGATCTCAGTCCTCACCCGGTTTAAGAGGGAATAAATCATGGCAAAGTCACAAAAAAAAAAAAAGAACAAAACATGTATCCTGACAAAATTTAATTGTGTTAGTTCTTCTTTAATGTAACATTATTCGAAGAGACAGGTTAATTTCAATGCAGAAAACTGCCGTGCACTTTTTAAAAAATCATACGAAGGGCAGCTAAATAGGTTTGACTGGCCAACAATATAAAGTCTAATGCCCCAGATGTTTCTTATAGTAGAATTTAAATTTTGCACGGCACACGTACATATGCATGCTTGGAAAAATTCCCTAATCCACTCAGTAAAGGGACATGTTGTGGAACAGAAAATCCTCAGCAGCCGCAAAGCCATTTTAGAAGCAGATTTATCAATCAACATTCTGCTTCTTCAAGTAGCACCTGAGGAATTAATTCATGAAGCGGAACGGGGATTGACAATTCAGCTTCACTACTAAGTCATGTAACAAGCGCCGGATTATTGTATTGGCATTTGTGGTTGATGTAAATGACCATTAACCTGGGGAGCTATAACTCTGTACTGTTTAAAACATTGTGAGGAAGTAACTTTGAGTTTTTCTTCATGTGTAAATTTTAACAAGGTGAAGTTAGACAAAGAAGTATTTCTAATGCTTTTCCAATTGTCTCTCCGTGCTCTCTTTTTATCACAAATTGAAACAATATATTTAAGAGATCAGTCATATGTTTCATTAGCATTGGGCCCATGTTATATTTTAAAGTGGAATTGTCACTTTACAGAAATTTTTATATGATGTGTACTGATCCCTATATTAAAAAAAAAAAAAAGTACTTGTGAGGTGTGAAAAATAAAATGAACGGGGTTATTCGTTAAAGCGAGAATTCAAAGTGAATTATAGGGACATTCCAGGCACCAATTAAACTTTAATGCAATATCTATAAAGATATGAGCATGCAAAAAGTACAGCATAGTCATAAGGCCAAAACCAATCAAATACATTAAATAATGTTGTCGCTCATAGCGATCCTTAAGTCGATATAGCCAAACTGGAAAAATTCTCTAAAACAGCTATAATTTCAGTTTGGCTACTATGGCCTTAAGTGTGAAATTCACTTCAAACTCACTTTAAATTCTCACTTTAGTAAATAATTATGTAAATGTAGACATCCACACAGCTTTATATTGCAAACAGGTGCCTCCATCTTAACTCCCTGTTAGTTATTTCTGCAAACTCTGCCCATTGTACCTGACTGTTAGCATCTAATGTTAAAAAAAAAAAAACACAATTTATTGGTGATTTTTATTTGTTTTATTCAATGGTGTATATTCTGGAGAGGTGTCACTTCTCCTTTAACAAATTTAGTGTCTAGTAGCATCAAATTAAACCTTAAAGGGACACTGTAGGCACCCAGACCACTTCAGCTAATTGAAGTAGTCTGGGTGCTGTGCACTTAGTGCTGCAATGTTAAACATTGCAGTTTCAGAGGGCAGCTCTAAGTCTGCCCTGAGTAGCTGTCTATTAGACTGCCACTGGGGGCGCTTTTCGTAATCTAAACAGATTTTTGGTCCGTTATCTGACGCTGGATGTCCTCACGGACCTCCAGAGTTAGATTCTCCCCATAGGAAAGCATTAAATAATGCGTTCCTATGGGAAGGTCTAATGTGCGCGCGGCCATTGCATGGGCGGAGCCTGACCCAGCGCCAAGGGATATTAGCGCTGGATTCAGGTAAATGGCTGAAGGGGTATTAACCCCTTCAGCCCCGCAGGAGGGGGGTTATGAAGAAGATGGTTCACAAGGGAGGGGGGTCACAAGGGAGGGGGGGGACCTATTAAACCTATAGTGCTAGGAAAACGGCTTTGTTTTTCTGGCACTATAGGATCCCTTTAATCAACAAGCAGTGGCGTACACACAACCCATGGGGCCCCTGCGCACGCTTACTCTGCGCAGGCTGGGGCCGCAACACATGGCGGCAGGCACCTGGTCGCAGAGGTCGCAGGGCTGCAACCCCTGCGACCGCGGTACGTATGCCAGTGCATGCAGATACACATACACTTTAAGGACCACTACAGACACCCAGATTACATCAGCTCAATGAAGTGGTCTGGGTGCCAGGTCCCTCTAGTTTTAACCCTGCAGCTGAAAACATAGCATTTTTGAGAAACTGCTATGTTTCACTGAGGGTTAATCCAGTCTCTATTGGCTGTGTCATTGACAGCTGATAGTGGAGCTTCCGCGATTCTCAGAAGACTCCCATGCTTTCCTATGGGCGGTTTGAATGTGCATGCAGCTCTTGCCACGCATGCGCATTCAGAGCTGAGAGGCGGATCGGGGCGGAGAGATCCCCAGCGCCAAGGGAGTCCGATGCGTGAGAAAGGTAAGTGCGTAAGACACACACACATACTATCACGAACAGACGCATACACACTAGCTAACAGACACACACTCTCATGAACAGACGCATACACACTAGCTAACAGACACACACATTTACTGACAGACACACACTCAGTGACAGGCATACATACACACTCACTGACAGACAGACACATACACACTCACTTACAAAACACACACTCACTAACAGACGCACACAAACTAGTAACACATTCAATGACACACTCTAACACTAACACACACACACTCTAACACACTAACACACTCTAACACACACACACACACATTTTTTTTTAAAATTTAATCCCCCAGCCTCCTTACCTTTTGGAGAGCTGAGGGGATTCCCTGGGGTCCAGTGGTGCTGCTGGGCGGACGGTCACCGTGCGGGCTGTCTGTCTGTCTGGCGGGCGCCGCATACTGATACCGGAGCCGGAATATGATGTGCGCGAGGGAGTTGAACAGGAAGCACTCAGGGGAGAGTGCTCCCTTGCGTGCCCGCCAGCCTGCCTGCCCACCCGGTGATACCAGGGCCAGCCTCGGGGGGGGCCCTGAGGTGGCCAGCTCCTGGGCCCCCCAGGAGAAGAGGCTGGCCACACTGGCATACATGCCGGGCCCCCTGGTGGGCTAGGCCCGGTCGCAGCCGTGACCCCTGCGACCACGGTATGTACGCCACTGTCAACAAGTAACCGTAAGGGAATAGGAATTCTGAAAATTCTGAAAACTCTGTCACTGGTGTTTCTTTTCTGAGTGTAAGAAAGCAAAATAATTAAGAAAATGAATACCTTTAATTACTTTGAAATATCTTCCGGAACATTCTTTGTTTCGGCCACCAATAAAGAGTCAACTCAGATTTGTGCTGTATTTTTATTTTATTTATTTTCTCCAATTGTTATTTTACTGGTCTTTTGGATAGATCCATGTCTGATCACCTTCTCAAGTAGATACTCCCGTCTTCTCTGCGTTTGATCTTTTTTGTCTGAATGACATAAAAGAAAAAAAATGCACAATTGATTCAGTTAAGCAAAGAAAAGCTTGCAATTACTTTGAGAAATAAAGGTCAGTCTTTTAAGGCACAAAGACTTGAATATATAATAAAAAAAAGCTGAATACAAAGCAATCTCCTTAAAGCATGCAAATACAATGAATATGATAAATTGAATCTGCACACTTTTGTTGTTCAGAATTAAAAAAAAAAAAAAAATTCTAATTAGACTTTGAGGCCTAGCCGTGTTCCTGCAGAGTATCCAACTGCTTTCAGGTGTATCTGTAATATATCTCCCTCAGTGCGTCTGATGTTCAATAGAAATTAAGAATAGAGAAAATGCCTAGAAAGCTTCCCATTAAATAAAATTTATTAATAAAACAACAATGCAGGCTTACTTAGAACGTAAGAAACTGTTCAAACATCAAAATTGTATGCTATGCACTGGCACAACATCACTTTGGGCGCATGATACATTTTTTTTAATCATTATTATTATTAGCAATTTAAATAGTGCCAACATATTTTGCGGTACTTAACCATCAGGGAGAGGGGATATATTTGAAGTTGGAAAAGGCCTTGCTCAAACGAACCTATTATTTATGAATTAGACTATTATCATAATTAGTGACTGAGAGTATAGCTACAAGTTACAAGTAAATTGCAGAGGCTTTACAGAGAAATAACTCTTCGCTCTGTATCTGTCTAATTGCTGTGGTCAAGACCATCAAATGAACTGAAGAACTTCATTCCAGAATAGCTGCATTTGTGAATTCCATTTGAGCTTTGTGCTAATTAGCAGGATGAATTGTTACCATATTGGCTTACGGGCTTTGAAGGCTCACTGTGAGCATCATTCACAAGATATTAAAACTTGAAAAGTTCTCAAGTTACAAATCTGACTGTGTATAGAGCAGCCTAGACTAACTCGTAGTTTTAAGAGTGACTTAGAACTTCAGCAATTTGCTGTGTGCACGTCTTCGGCCAAGCTTCCTCAGCCCTGGATCGACAACTGAGCCATGGAACTCACCTGCACAGACTGTAGCTCCGTCGATTGGTTCACTAATGAGTGGGCTTGATATGGATGGAAACTGATGAATAAGTGGCAGTAACGCTGCTATCAGTTTTCAGAGCGGTTTTAAGAGCAGTTGCACTCAACCTATGTGATGAATAGAATGTTTTCTGTAAGTGATAAATGGAACTGCTCTTGGGTATAAACTACTTATTTTATAAACACCTGTTTGATAGAGGTTTCTCAGATAAAAATAGACTTCATAGAACAGAACGAGACACTCCTCATTGGAGCATCTCTTCCTGACGTGGGGGTTCACTAAACAATGCATCAATAATATTACTTTTTATTAAAAAAAGAAAAATTAAGAATTATTTTAATACATTAAATGTATAGTGCATTGAAAGGAGGTAATTTCTACCCCTATAGTTTCCCTTTAAAGTTTTAGATCCACATGTCTGCAAATTATTTAATTACTAAAGGGGCATTTTAAGCATCAAAATCACTTCCTCTTAATGATCAAAAAAAAATATGTCCATATTAATCTCTATGGCTCTTTGCAGCTGTTCATGCCACATAACATCATAAATATATCCAAGGTTTACATGCTTTCTATATTTCAATGGCTGTGATGCAATGATTTTCTTCTAGATGACCATTTTGATATTTTTATATTCCAATAATCACTTCTTTGCCAGGTATCTCGATTTCCCAATGTCAATCTTGTGATATTTTTCAATTTGCTCAACAGTGATGTGCGACCCGAGGCCATATTGTCCAACAAGTTCTTTTAAAGTGCTCTTAACCTGCTAGAAAATGCATTAGTATATCACATTATCGTAATAGGTGTTAGTCTACCAGCATTTTAATTCAAAAGATCTATTGATCGTCTCAACAAAATACTGTACTGAGGGTGGAACTCCAACCAATCTATCTCTTCTCCCTTTCGGCACATCTTAATTGTTTTCTACATATGACCTTGGCATTTATCTCCTTCAGAAATACAAAACAATGCATGCTGTCATCTATACTTCTAAACCTTGACATTTGTAAGCATTGTCTTAAAGTTAATGTGTAAAATAAAAATTTTAAAGAATATATAATATTTTTTTTACTGGTCCTTCCGTGGCAGCATAAAAGGGTTAGCTGAGCCCAGGGCAAGCTTAACATAGGGGCTGAAGGAGCTACAGGTCCAGAGCTCCATATCCATGCCCATGGAATAGGCCCATTGATTAAGAATATATTTAAATATATTACTACTCTTCACATGCTCTTGCTTAAGTATGGAAACCTAGGAGGGCTGTAGAGGAGCAAAACTGGTGTGGACTGGCTGACAATGAAATTAGTTAAGGTAAACCTGACTTTGCACACTATGCAAATACTCTTGCTGATTCAGTCTCTTTAACACTATATCATGAGAGGAGTGGACCAGTAACTGTTAGTGGACAGTCCCTAGAAAGCGGGAAGTGAGCGCATCATTAGATGCATTTATGCCAAGCTCATGGTGCTGTCTGCACAGTATACCCTGAGTTGACCAGCCTGCATGATTGACAGGCTGCCTGACATGCAATTACACCAGGCTGGCCTTCAAGTTCTTTGGGCAGACCAACCCCCTTTTTGGGCATGTTCTCCCCTTTGTGCGGTTCTGGATAAGTGATCCACGTCAGTGGCCCTGCCTTTTACCTCATCCACCAACATCTTGCTTCACCGGACACTGCTGTTAGGGGATATGGATTTACGAAAAAGATGAAAGCAATAGATTGGTTTAGGGTACATGTTTTCTGATAGCTATATCCTGTGAGCTTCCCTTCAGCACCACCTCCACCAGATACATGACGAATGGGAGGTATGACTGTTTTAGTGTTTTCTGTTGATAAGATTCTGTAATTAGGCCCATCATAATTGTCAGCACCAGGACCAATGTGATCTTAATCTGGCCCTGGCTGAGCTCCCACACCCCCCAGCCTTGGACAAGAACTCTATGAAAATGCTGTTAGGGTTGGACAAGCAAAAGTGACATTGTGTCATAGTTACCATAATTTTATTTTCCTGGTCATCATACATTGTAGCATTTATTCAATGGCCTTTGGAACTTCACAAAAGACTAAGGCTAATAGGTTCAATTATAGCACAGGTAATTAAGTATTCTCATTAACTTAATTTCCTGTCCTTCATTTGTAACATAAGAGATAGACATATTGATTTTGACTTTTCTTAAATTAAAAAACAGTTCTTGATTTAGGGGATTTAAATATACCATGAGCAATCTAGTACTTTATATTAAAAAAATAATAATAATAATCTAGGGTTCTATCGTATAATATAAGCAATTGTATAAGTCCAATATATGCTCCTATATCAATATGCTGTATGTTTTAAAGACTGCTGAGATTCCTATTATCAGAAATCATCTATATCTGCCTTTCTCTTTTGCTAAATTATACATTGTTATTTTCTATTCTATGAAACTATGATGCATTATTTATCTTCTATAGGATACTCTGCATCTCTAATGATTCCTTATAATTGGTTTCTAGCTGCTACGTGTTTAATGCTGTTATACAGAATTTGACAGCATATTACAACATGATTGCCTATTTATTAGTTTATCTCCTTTCATTTGTATTTAAATGTCCTTTATTGAATAACCTCTTGACAATCTGTTTGGTGAATCTATATACATCTGCAATATTTGTTCTGGAAGGCATATTTCCTTATAGTGCCCCCTATTGGCTGTTTTTCAGCATTTCATGAGACATCATACAATAATATCCCACACAATATTTATTTGCGTACTCAGAATCACAGAAAAGTGCAGACAAAGAAGAAAAAGAATACAATATACAAAGGAATACATAAATATGCCATAAAAAGTACAACTCCAAAAATAAATTGCTGCTTTATTGATATAATATTTGAAAGTACAGAAGCTCAAGCCAAGACAGTCCTAATATATATAGGTACTATTTAAACCTAATAGAATAAATAATTTTTATCCATAAAATGGAAATGTAATTAAATATAATTTTTAAAGTTCTCGTCAACGATTCTTTGTGTTCTTCTTCTTTTTACTCTTCTTATTATTAATATAATTATATTATTATTATTATTATTATTATTAGTGATTTGTTTTATGCTTTCTTAATATTTAATATAGATAAAGGAACAGCACACACATAAAAATACAGTTTTAAATTGTATAAGGCTACTTAAAATCACCTATTTCAGCAAACAAGTATGGGGATTCAGTTCCACCATATGGCCATATCGTGTTAAGTCCACCACTACTCCACAGTACCTCAATATCTGTGGGTTCCACACTTATTCCAACACTAGAGACATGTTAAATAGTGCTAGCGCTAAATGAGCTAAAGTTTGCTTTAATAATCTCTTGTAAGAGCATTACATTTTTGTCGTTACATTATTTTGTTTATAAATTTTGAACCATATATATTTTTTTGCATATATTTAGGCTCTCCTTGAAAAAGGAAATACAGTTTTTAGATTGGCACCATATTGTTTTAGATCTCTGTACCAAATCTGTGTTTCTGTGAGGTTTTAAGAGATTACTTTCTTCATCACAGTGATCCTATCAGAACAAGTACCTGGAGACTGACTTCAGTGTAAGCAACAGCCAAAGCACATCATTTTTTTTGACAATCTTTATTTTAAGTCAATTGTATCGATATTCCATACAAGTACTTATATGGCATACGGGTACAGTTGAGTTGAGAAATTGTAACAACGTATAAGAAGCAATATGATGTAACAGTAACTTTTACAGTATATATGTGTAACAGAGACTGCGAATTGCTGTGCATCATAATTTTTTTTTACACCGTTCCAGTATTATCGGGTGTACCGTAAGGAGAATACTAGGGTTAGTCTCAGCAGATCCGAAACAGCTTAGCTGTAGTCGCGTTCTCGTTGTATTTGGCTGAAGTACAGCATTTTCTATGCAAAATTACATGATAGCAAACCGTGAAAGGTTGTCTATGAAGTAATGAAAAGCCTAAACTGTCACGAACGCACCCTACTTCAAGAATGTGCGTGACGTAGTTGTGGTAGTGAAAGGGTTAAAGTTCACTATTTGTCTGTACTAGACCGGAAATAATGACAAAATCCCCCCTTAACACCACCCATACTTAAACATAATAATATAACTATTATTATTTTAATCCTGCCACCACCAAGACAATTTATAAATGGGGTGCCTTGGTCTCCCAGGTAAATCAATAATAAAAAAACAAAAAATATTACTTAGCACAATATCTATGTAATTGCAAAATACTAATTAGTCTCTTTGGGTAATGTGATTCTTAAGCAGACAAAGGCAGAACCTAATAAATTAATGTTTATTATGAGCAAAATATAGTCACGGTGTATACAAAAATAAATGATAAACATATTATTTACACCAACAACAGATAAAAACAAAAAAAGATAAAATTCCTAATTACTCACTTGGGTTTTCACAGTAAAACTTCTGTCCAGGGGGTGTATGGCAAGGAAGGATGATGGTGACTCACTCAAAATTAGATCTTGGCCCCAAGCAAGTACACAAGATAATCCAATATAATTTGTTATATACCCTCTGGATTAATCTCAAGTTTCCAAGCCTGGCCCTACAGAAACAATATGTAGCCACTCCCTTTTGTTCCAGAAAACAGCAATCCAAATGGAAACTTTTGGTTTTATCTCCTCTTCTGTACTTGCCACAGAAATAATAATTGCCTGTATGAATTTGCTACCATTTTCCCATTCCAGAGATATTTCACATGCCTTTCTTGTGATATAATATAGCGGACATTACAATCCCTGCCACATGGTTTAAGTTGTGCAACTCATGTTTAGGCTTAATTAAAATATTCCAAATATAATAAAAATGAGGCTTAATTATTAAGCGGTGGGTAAGTATTAATGTTTCTCTTGGATATGATACTGGAACACAAGGGTTTTCATGAAACTAATACCATTACCATATCAAAGGATTGAACTATCAATTGAGAGTTTCAGGCCATATGGCCAAAGTCAGTTAGTTTACGTTGAAACTAGACATACAGGCGGCTCAAGTGTAAAATGTCTCACCTTGCAGAAGCCCCTTTTGATCAAAAGAGTAATTTCTCCCTGCCATTTGTCTTCTACCCAGGGGTCAAATTATTGATGCAATACACAAGTTATAGTAAATAGCAATATTCTATAGTGCAACAATGAATTATGTACCCTTGCGGTGACAAACTATTTGGACAGGTCTACATATTCAATTCCATAATAATGTACATGTTTAATGTTCATCAGTTAATGTGTAGGTTTATACTTTTCAAAATCAATAAACATAACAACAATCCTAAGTTCTAGATGAAAGGAAGTGAAATCATAAGTGATCAAAATGTAGCAGTACGACTCCCGTAAAAAGCTCTACCTTTTGAACGCCTTTGTATACCTTTTGAACGCCGATGGCCTAGACTGACTTATTGGCATTTTACTTGTTTCTAGCACAACCTTTTAAATATGTTGTAAAACATATTGCATCATTAAAATGAACAGGGCCATAATTGCATTAATCTAAACTTAAACCCAATGCTTTACTTTAAATCTCCTTATAACAACTTTATAAACTGAAATACACAGCAAAAATGACACATGACAAATATTACTGTGATTTATTTTATATTGATACTTTAGTAGAGCTAGAGTATGGTATTTGGGTATTTAAGATCTTTGGGAAAGTTCTGTAATTGTTGTTAATGTGATACTCACTTTCTTTCTGTACAAAAATACGTTTATATTTCTTCTGTACACAATAAGTTTGCTCAGTGTCGAGGATTTAGACAACTGGGGATAGCAATACCGATATAGAAACCAACTTGTGGTCAGTTGCCTGGGGCTTAGAAAATATGATGTGCCTGTCTCTTCCAGTGAGACTCAGTAAATGGCATGGGGAACCATGGGCTGGGAACCATTGATCTAGAACAAAAAAACAGAACTGTCTAAAAAAACAAACAAACAAAACAGAAGAGTTGGAAAAATTTTAAAAGTTGATTCATTGAATATTATTAATATTATTATTGGCATTTATATAGTGCCACTGTATGTAACACAAAATGAGACAATTACAAAATGTTACAGGAACAGGTTGATGAGGACCCTGCTCAAACAAACTTACAATCCATTGTGGATTGTAGTTACTGTGAGTCGTCAGCTCTGTACAAGTAGCATGTTTGACACTTGTCAAGGGAGAGCTAAGAAGCCATGAAGCATTATTTCTATTTTTGTGCACTCTGTAAATAAACAAACGTATTAAGAAATTATGAGAGCTGTCAAGACTTGCTCGACCTACGATGGTATGGATGTGTTTATGTGTGCTTATTGGGCACAGTAAAGAAAGGTGCTCATGGGTCTTGACAAGACATCAAATGGATTAATTCAGTGTGTTCCAGTCACTTATCCATGGACTTTCCTCTACCTGTGAATTGTTCGTTCTATGAATTTTTCTTTCTTTAGTTTGCCATTCTCTCAAGTCAGTGATAACACTGTAGATATTTTCTATTAGAAGATATTTGAGGTTTCAGTGATTTTCTGTATCGATGGTAAATGTGAGATTTTGAGTTTTTATCTCCTCTGATCATCTTTAGAGTCAAGAAGCAAGCTTAGTCTTTCAATTATACTGCCTGTCCGTCTGTCATCAATCTACCTGCCTGCTTGTCTGTCTGTCTCTCATTCTATCTGCAAGTATCTCTGTCTATACACAGGAGCACATTAAAACATATGCACTAACCCCAGGTATCTTCAGTTACCAGCAGCTGCTTACATTGATGGGTTTTTATTTTATTTAATTATGTAAATTGTACTTAATTATGAGTGTTGAAATTGCCCTTGATTCATGCAGGGTTCCAAAGTCACTACGTCTATTTTAGTTTAAGGCTAACTGTCACTTTTCTCTTAAACTTTTCTTCTCCTAAATAAACTCTGGGAAACACATTCAATCATTGCCTGGGGGGTTAAATGAAGTTTGCATCATATGTGATATGGCTGTGATATGTTACAGGCCCGAGCAGCATTACATCCGATATAAAATAAAAACAAAAGAAGTACATGGTTTAAGATATATGCTTTACATAGCTAGCTGTTGGGTTGGGCAAAAGCTCTAGATATGATATTTCCCAATTAATTTAAATGATAAAAGTGTTTGTGAATATGTAGATAGATACAGTGCCTTGCAAAAGTATTCACCCCCCCTTAACTTTTTACCAATTTGTTACATTAAAGCCTTAAGTTCAATGTTTTATTAATCTGAATTTTATGTGATGGATCAGAACACAATCGTCTAAGTTGGTGAAGTGAAATGAGAAAAATATATACATAAAACTATTTTTTAGAAACAGAAAATAGAAAATTGGCATGTGCGTATGTATTTCCCCCATTGTTATGAAGCCCATAAAAAGGTGCAACCAATTACCTTCTGAAGTCACATAATTAGTGAAATGATGTCCACCTGTGTGCAATCTAAGTGTCACATGATCTGTCATTACATATACACACCTTTTTTGAAAGGCCCCAGAGGCTGCAACACCTAAGCAAGAGACACCACTAACCAAACCATGAAGACCAAGGAATTCTCCAAACAAGTAAGGGACAATGTTGTTGAGAAGTACAAGTCAGGGTTATGTTATAACATAATATCCAAATCTTTGATGATCCCCAGGAGCACCATTAAATCTACGCTATCTCTGACGCAAACCCAACACACCACATCACCCAAAGAACACACTCCAGCCGGGACTGGGAAACTGGTCAGAGTTGAGGGAAAGATGGATGGTGCTAAATACAGGGATATTCTTGAGAAAAACCTGTACCACTTTGTGCGTGATTTAAGCCTAGGAAAGAGGTTCAGCTTCCTACAAACCCATCCTTCCCCTTAAATATCACTATATCTCCTCTTATTGGTGTAACCGGAGGTGTGTTTAGGCATCTTCTCTAATTACCTCCCTCCTTTTCTTCTGCCCTTTTAGCTGTGTTTAATCTTCATCCTATTAACTCTTGCATTCCAGCTGCCGGATGTCTGGTCCGACAAGCATTGAACCTAACTCACAGTTATGCTATGCAACCACCTCTTGCATATCAACTACTTCCCTATAATATAATATATAATAATATTATTACAGACTCTCAGATTATTGAACAATATGGTATATCTCAGTATTCTATGAATTATTCTCTGATTAATTATTTAGACCATAGTAAATGCTGTATATATATATATATATATATATATATATAAAATTAAACAGTAATCCAAATGAAGAACAGTAACATTAAACTGTATATGTCATTTTAGGGAGACTACAGGTAGGTATATAGATTGATATACAGACAGACAGACAGACAGACCGAGAGAGATAAATAGATAGACCAATAGATAGAAAGATAGATCGATAGACAGACCGATAGATAGATCGATAGACAGAGAGAGAGACAGACCTAGACAGATATCCAGACAGACAAAAATACAGAAAACAGTCCTAAAGATAGACACACAGAGAGATAGACAGACCAAGAGAGAGAGAGATAGAGATAGAAAGACTGAGATAGACAGACAGACAGCTATAGATGATCTGTTGGACAGATGGATGGACAGACGGACAGACAAATAGATAAAAGATGGATAGATACATAGAAACATAAATGAAGAGATACATTTCATCATTGCATATTTTTTCCTACTGAATTTCTTCTTATTCGACCCATACTGCTGAATATATGCTGTGTAAAGAAAGCATTCCAATGTCAGAGCATGTTCGGTCGAGCACTTGATGGAAGCTCTATGCTTGTGTGATGTTGTAATTACATTAGGCTGTATCTTGTAATTGAGGTGTGCATTGACAGTCAAGCCACAGTCAAATCACAAATGTCAAGTTTTCAAAGTACAATTCAGCAAAATAAATCAAGGATATTAAAAAAAGTCAAATATTTTCATCTTCTCAATTTCCTATGCAATTAAGCTTCGTATTGATATTTTCTTAATCTCCTATGAGAAGCCTGTTAGTTATTCAACTAATTTGTGCATCTTTCATAGTCGAGATTCATAATATAAAATATATAAGTAATCAGTCAATGCCTGAAAATAAAGTGTAATCTGAATTCTTTCCGCTGATTGCCCGTCGCCAGTAACTTGAGTACGTGGCCCTCATGTTAATAACAAAATCCATTACACAAAAAAAAAATAGACAAAAAACTTTGGGCACACCCACATTGTCAGTGATGCATGTAAGTTGGTGTGTGACAATGCTGAGTACAGTCGGTGACAAATTATGTTGAAATGGACATCAAACGTTTTCCTTGTTCCACCAACACTCATTTCCTGCCAAAGCTGTGTTTGAAACAGCATGCATCGATAATGAAAGGTAACCCAGAGGCGACTAACCAACAGATCGGAAAGTGATATATTTTCCAGTAGATGTCCTCATTTTCATGCTCTCCCTGCTTCTAATTTTGAGCCCTCATTCTTCTACTATTTGGTTTAAAAGTAATTTTATTGCAGTTCTAATGGATTTTTTTAAAAAGAAAGCATAGTTTATCAGTGGTGCCCAAAAAGTAGATCCCCAGATGTTGTAGAACTATAGCTCCCATGATGCTCTGCATGCCTTTAAAATGTTCTAGAATGACAAAGCATCAGGGAAGCTGGGGATCTACCTTTTGGGCACCCGTGTTCTAAAATTTTAGATTGTTTTAGAAGAATTACACCATTGCAGCAAAAGTCATATCTTTCAATTTCTGCTTAAAAATTACAAGCAAACAATTTAGAAGGTATAAAAGGGAAAAGAATGGAAGTGCAAGATACCAGGTTAATAATGCTGAGGTTGGAAATTGTAGTATTTTGTTTATATATCTCCTATATTTATCAAATATCTAATTGTGAGTGCTCAAAAATAAAATTAAATGTAACAAAAAACCATTTATATTCTAGTACTACACATGTCGAAATTGGTTCCCTGTCAATCGCTGTTATCAGCTCTGAACTTTGCACCTGGAAGTCAGAGAGGAGGAGGAAACAGGAACGTTCTATGTATTACCTTCCTGCAATATGTGCCCTAGGTGTGCCAGGACTCGATGATCTTTACTATCAGTGAATTCAATGTAAAGTTCAAAATTTGAATGTTGCTTTAAAATCCCGAACCATTGGGACTTTGTTATCTTCCAACATCTTTCCTTGGCTGCCATTACTTGGAACTTGGAAGTATTGAGCAAATAAAATGTAAATCATTCAGAGCACATATCTCCCAATTTAGGGACAGTCCCCATTTGGGTCCTAAATCTCTCTGTCCCAATGACCCAATGTGCTGCATTTTGGCTACATGGGCACATAGCTTGATGTTGTGAAATTTTGTATATTGAAAGACTGAAATAATGTATATCCGGAGCAGAAGCTGTCAGAACTTGAAGCTATATCACTCTGCACATTGCACTCTTCTAATATATCACTTAAAATTGCATGTCACTTTCACTAATTGCACGGTTTTGCATAGACATGCCAATAATATTGAATGTTCCTTATGTAAACACAGTACACATGCGATCTACATATTACACTCAGATATTCACATCACTAATTCTCTTTGAAACCGCAATGTACCAATATAAGTTCAGATAAATAAGGAGTCGGTTCTCCTTTCACTTAGTGTAAAAAATGAACCGTAAACAGAGAACAAAAAATTCCATCTGAATTCCAGGGATTTAAGCACAATTACAATTGATATTTATATTGAAACAATTTATAAAGCACTGCGTAAATATGTAAAAGGTTACTCGTTGATGGCTGTATCATTGCTAATTTATTTAAAAGGACACTATAGTCACCTAAACTACTATAGATTAATGTAATGGTTCTGGTATCTATAGCCTGTCCTTGCAGCTCATGATTCCCTTTTATTCCAGAAATTGTGTCCTTAAGGGGTTAAAGAATCACTATAGTGCCAGGAAAACAAACTCGTTTTCCTGGCACTATGTAGTTCTTAGGTCCCCCCCATCCTCAGGGCCCCACTCCCACTGGGCTTAAGGCTCCCTCGGCGCTGGTGACCTCTCCTCCTCCTGCCGACGTCAGTGCCGAATGTACATGCGCGGCAAGAGCCGGGCGGGCATTCAAACCGCCCATAGGAAAGCATTACTCAATGCTTTCCCTATGGATGTCAGCGTCTTCTCACTGTGATTTTCACAGTGAGAATCACGGAAGCGCCTCTAGCGGCTGTCAGGGAGACAGCCACTAGGGCTGGATTAACCCTTAGTGTAAACATGAGGGTTAATCAAACGACCATTAGATGTGCTTTCTATTTCAGGGCTGCACAGTGTGCAGTACTGGCATTTAGCATCTCCTCGCTAAGCATTGGGAATGTTGAATGTTCCCCATAGAGAGAGGAGATGCTGACTGGTGCAGCGTTGCGTTTTGCTGCGCATGAGCAATAGTCTCCCAAAGCTTTCAAATGATCATCAAGGTTGATGATCTCAGCCATAGAGGTGGAGCAAGTGGGGGGCAGCCCAGCAAGGCACTTTTTTACTGTGATCAGAGGGGGTGGGGGGGGGCAGTAAACACCTACTTCAGAAATATACATGTTTTTCTTCATGATATTATAGTTGTGACGAGAGCAATCTCGCCACATTGCATTGGAGAAGCCTGGTTGCTCGCCTGCTGCCTTTGGACTATGGCCCCATGTTAAAAGACATCTTTTTCCCTGCAGAAAAGACTTATTCGTGATTTTCTGCCTGGTGTTCGGTAGATTCAATGTACCGAACAACCGCACGAATGAATGGACCACCTGGGAGCTGGAGTGTGCCGGCAATTAACCTCCCTGAAGCTGCGGTTAACCGCAGCTTAATTGGAGAATGCTGGGTGGCCGCCATTCGTATCACGCACACGAGGTCGCGGCCATTTTAAACATGCAAACGTACAGCGGTGTTTGACGCTTAATTCATGGAACTAAAATCGGACACAGTTTTGCGCGAACACCGCTGAAGCCGCCGACCTCCCTTCTTGTTCAGTGGAAGTACACGAACGGCCGGTGTTCTGTAGTTTTACTTGTCTATGTTATACCCCAGATAGGAATCCCAACTGTATTCGTGTGGTCTGAGCGCCATTCACTTAATAATGTGCGCTCAGACCTGAGCTATCTGGGGACATGTTAAATGTATACGTTTATTGTAATGTGTCTTACATAGTGTATTTTAGCAGTAATTCCTGTTTTAGTATCCCCACGTGCATAATGGCGATTTGCCTTTGTCTTGGGAGATAATTGAATTACTTCTTAATTATCTCCAAGGCAGAGGGGAGGAAGCCAGGATGCATTGTGGGAATATAATGTGACTGTGTGTCCTATTCGTCTACTTGTCTGTCTTTTGTCACAGTCTCCCATTTGGTCCCCTAGGGGAGTGTCCACCAGGTGAGAGACCTGCATAAATACTGGGCAGGTAGCCCTCATTAAACAGACCACTGCCTGACCCTCAACACAGAGCCTTGTCTCGTCTTTGGGGGGATTTACTGAATGCTGATAGAGACTGATTGCTAGGAGTGTAAGCCGCTTGGATGCTTTTCCTATTCGTCTGCTAGCAGTGATTCTTATGGTTCCAGTTCGTGTGTTTGGAGTGCTATATTGGATGCCGTTCGGTAGTTTGGAGCATTCCCTTATTGGCGGTTCGTGAGTTTGGTGGTTTACAATAGCTGTGCCTGCTTCTCTGGAAAGGGGGACGATCGCCTAAACGTTTTTTACCCCTTGTGTCTGTTACAATAGTGTTCCTTTAAAGCTTCCTGGTAAAGAGAACTATATGAGAGTTGTTCAAATAATTAATACATTTGATGATTTTGAGTATTTTACAAAATGATTTTAAAAGGAACCCCAACATGTTAATTTTTAACTGCTGAACTGTCACAGGTGAAAACCTCTTTTCTCCAATCTGCCATGAATGCTCACTCAGGACCTCTGATCAGACTTTGACACTGATTTTCTCAAATTGCCTATTAAGGCACTGGATAACTAACTAGTACATGTTGTTAATTTCTCCTGCAGTATGCTGTATAAATGAATAATGATCTCTCCCAGAGAGAGGGGAGAGTAGACGTAAATGAAGTTAACACTTTGACATAAAATTCTGAGTAATCTGTTAACCTTCCAAAACGCCAGAAGGGATTAGCCAACTACTTGGAATTAGCCCTTGGGCTCGCTTCAACTAACACATGACGGGCATTAAAAATTTAAGCATACCTGTCCTTTCAAATGATCAGTTTGTAACTAAATAGAGAATGATAAGTCATGTATTACCCCCTGCCCACAGGCAGAAGCTGTCTTACACTTTACTGCCTTTAGCAGCAAATGTCCTACCTGGTGAAGTCCCACTGGACCTTTTAAAACAAAGGGTTGATGGTGCTTTTTTTACTCTAGACTGTAGCTTCCCGTGAACAGGTCCATCTTTCACATTTGTAGCAATGTCTGACTTGTCTCGCCACTAATTATTTTCTGTTATATTCTGCACTTTATTGTAATTGATGTTTTAGGTTTCTTGGATACTGATTGTAAACTCATGTTTAGTAAACTTGGGAAGGCCTGTTCTTTAAAGTGGCTCTGTCATCCCAAACTTACTTTCTCCCATCATTTCCTTATCTCTTCCTCTTTCAGAATCTGTTTTTTTTTTTCCGATCTGATTTATTTTTCTCTAAAAAAACATTAGACAAAGTAGGTACTACTTTGTCTTTTGTATTTTTCCCATACTTGACAATCTTAACAAAGGGTGAAACTTAAATTAAGTAAACATTTTCCACATTGCTCACCTATCCATCCTGTCATTCCTCCATAGCCCTGCGAGATCACCTTGTCACATGACTGTTTAGTACTGTTGTCCTTTGAGAACTAGATTTAAATCACATAGCATACTCTGGGCAGAAGAACGCAGTGACATTATGGTAGGTAGAAGGTAGAATGAAGAATATAAGGGGATTTGAGGGGAAATAATGATACATAATTACATTAGAGTGCTATAGTAAAAGGGGGGCTATTAAAAAAGGTACATGGCTGTATCAGAGCTGCTTTAATCCACATCTTCTGGTTGGGGGTTTAAACTGAATTAATGGAACACTATAGTGTAGGAATACATAGCTGTAGTCTTTCCTCTGCCACCCAATGGCAATTAAAGGGTTAAAAATCCTTTAAAACACTTCCCGATTCCAGCGGCAAAGTCCATCGGTTCTAGCTCTGTCTCCACCTCCACCAACATCATAGCGAGGAGGAACCTAATGCATATGCACAGAGAACGCTTTAGGCTTTCCCCAAAGGAAAGCATTGAATCAAGGGGTTTTGCAAGACGCTGGATGCCCTCATGCAAAGTATGAGGATGTCCAGTGTCCTTTCATGGATTCCAACTCAATGAAACAGAAGGAAGCGCCTCTAGTGGCTAAGGGGACGGGGACAGTGCACCCAGACCACTTCAATGACATAGCTAGGATGTGAAAGGAATTCTTAGAGATTTCATGGAATTTGGGCAAGAATAGGTTGACTTGTCTAGGCTTCAGAGGGCAGAGCACTCCAGATCTTGCAGGTAGCATTAAATACTGAAATCACAAATTCAAGCCATCAGTGTTTTTAGTTATGTTCAGGAGTCGGCATGCTCTTTAAAAATAAGAACTCTGAATTCCCTTGCCATTGCATCTGTATTATCTCCATCATTGTAAAGATAAATATTCCCATGGGATAAGCTGCGATTATGCCTTTTCTGCATAAGTATCTCACCATCCTTTAGAAAGCAAATTTCTGCCAGATTGTCTGCCCTGAAATATCTCTTTCACTTAATAAAGCTCTTCACTTATCTACCATGAGAACTAGTCATTTTCTGTTCATGGACTCAAAAATTATAACATTACACTAAGAATGATAGTGTATAATATAACTTTAATGCTACTGACAGCTAATTCATTGGATGTAATTTATATATTAAGTGCAGAAATAATTTAGTACCATTATTAACAAGAGGAGAGGCTGTGGTATGTTTCTTCTGTTACAGTATCCCAAATACAACAGACGATCAGTGTTCAACAGAGTGCCAAAGAGATACCCGATTAACCGGCTTAGTGCTAACATTGCTCCCTTCCTTAGAGAACCAAAGGAATGCGAAATGTTAGTGTCAACTACCCCTCCCTATATTTATCAGTATGGGGGGGGGATTCTCTGTATCTGTGTCATAATTGCCACTAATAAAAGTATCTATCTCTCTCAGTTGACATGTCATATATATGCCTTTCCTTATTACAGCGCTATGTTGTGGTTATGGTGCCAACAGTGTCCTGATGCTCCAATTGTAAGGAGTCAATCCATTTTAGAATGTTTTGGATACTTACCTGGAATTAAGCAGATTGCTTTGCCAGACTTAGCTCAGTGAAGAGAGCTTTGTGGTGATCTGTAATAGTATAGAGTCCTGGGGCAGAGTCTGGTGGACCCCAGGTAAGAAGTCTAGCTGATCTAAAATGGTTTAACTCCTTAAAATGTGGGGGCATGAGGGCACTCCTTCAACCATAACCACTAAAACACTCTGTAGTTGTTATGGTGCTTGGGATGTTCCTTTAATTTATACAAACCAGCAGTGTCTTATAATACAAATATGCTGTCCTTCAATGTCAAGTAACTAGGAACCTGTGCTTCAGCTTTACAAAGTTAAGTAGTAATATAGCCAAAAAGAGACTCAAGGCAATCATTTCACACATTTCTGTTTTTTGTGGCTGATCCAAAAGAAGGCAAACAATCCATCTGAAGCAATCTCCAGTTGTGTTCCTTCTTGACCCCAAAGTTAGATTCAAGATTTTTCCTTGTATCAACAACTTGTTACCTTACATAATGTGTACATTTGTTTCAGCTAGCCATCTTGAGCAGCTTGTATTTAAAATGATTCTTTAATAGACAGAGATGAATAACAGATGCCAGGTGTTATTGCGCGACAAGCTGATGAAAACCGATTGTGAAACAAACACAAATTTTGATTTTTTTTTTTCCTGGAAGTTATGTCCAATCTAAAATTATACTACAGGTATCCTCGCAGAGTTTGAGTACACAAACATTATCCGTTGACACAAAGAGAGGAGACAATATAATCTTAGAGATCTGAATTTCTTAGCAGTGCAATTCTTGAGATCCACATGTCATAAAAATAATAACAATAATAATTCTATCAGTTAACCACTCGTCTTGAAACAGAAACAGGCAGTGTGGGTGTTTAATAAAGTGGTGTAAGCCATATTTATGACAGATGGGATAGGTAAACAACATAAGCTGTTATTAATCAGGAAAGTTTGGCTGCTGTATTCTTGGAAAATAGGTGATTTTAAAGTTCATGCTTTTAATAAACAATGCAAGTCATCTCAGTAGCCTACGTATTGCTGCCAATGTAGAAGATGAATTTCAATTATCATGCAAGTGAGTGAGTAAATACCTCCCTTTAATTCAGTTCTTGCGGTCATGTGAATCCTATGTTATATTAAAGCCTTCGCCACATTAAATACAGTTTTCCTCTTGAAAGCTAACCTAATATATAATGCCAGTTATACATTTGCAAGCAATTTAGCTGACATAGTGTAGACTTAGAATTTCAGCTTCTTTAAAGTTCAACCATGTCATTTTTTATGGAAACCACAGTATGAAATCCAGAGAGTATATGTACTTGTCATTGTTAAGTCCCATTTGTGAGCAGACAATATTCAGAAACCATGCTGAAACTCTGCAGTAAGGAAGTCCGTATTATTAAATGTCCTCTATAAATTTATCTTTTCTACAGTGTCTTTGAGATATGCATATACAAGTAAATAATGTTGCCACTAACCCCAGAATAAGTAAACTATGAATATTTAATTTTGCAGTTGTTTTCTTACAATGCTTTGCTAATATAGCACTAATATAAGTACAGTGAAATCATTTTTTTTTTTTAAATAATTACTTTTGCAAAATTTTGGTCTTTATCAATTGCACAGTTAAAGGACCACTAAAGTCATAATCTTTGGGAGTATACATACTAAACAGTGTTTTATCTGTATTTGGATTTTGATTTGCCCATGTTGTTTGTTTGTTTGTTTTTTTAAAGTCTCAATTTAATTATTTTGTCCAAAACATATATCAACTATTTTTGGATGTTTTTGTTTTTGTTTTTTCAAACTCATACGAAATTCAAGCAGCCAAATCGGATAGATGGCTCAGCTGTTTGAAATGAAACCACTGATATATATGCTTCATTAGCCCATCAATCTGACTTTTTTTTAATAGCTAACCTGGTTAGTCATTAATAAGCAAAGCTTATGGGGATTAATATGACCCATATATTAGCATAAGAGAGATCTTATACCTCCCTTATGGCCCCACTAGCAATGCTGTTGGAGCATATCTACTAAAAAGTGAGCAGACTGTGCTTAGTGGTAAACACCAGACAGTTAGTCTCCATGGCCAGTGGTTATTACATTAGAACGTGGGTGTGGAGGGGCACTAAAATGTGTGGTGAGGATCTTAATTAAATACTAAACTGGGCAGACCTAGTGTCTCCTCTGCCCCCCGTGGTCAGAAGGTAGGGACTATAGTTATAAAAACCCAGGGGCACCTAATGTCTCCCTCTGGCCCCCACCTGTAGGCAGTGGGTGGAGACTATAATTGAAACAGCCAGCAAGGTCATAATGTACACACCAGCTACCACCCATAGGCAGTGGACATGGGCTAATAATATTATGATAACCAGGGAAGTACTAATGTAGCCCCAAAACCCCACCTATTGGCTGTTGGTGTGGACTATAATTAAACATAGATTACATAGTAGACATGCTATTGCCCAACCCCCAAAACTGTGCCTGTGTCTCCAAGTCCCTAGCCACTCCTCTCCAATACAAAAACTCTGTATACCCCTTACCCTATTATTATTGGGGGGCAATAATTCTAGAAACTGTAAAAATAACTGTACTTAACATCCAATGCCTTCTTCTCAAATATTCTCTCTTAAACGTTTCTTCAGGCCAAAGTAAAATCCATACAGTTGCAATGCAAGTCATAAATAAAAAAAGACCAGATCACAAAAAAAAATGTGACGCCTTAAAAATAAGTCCAAGGCTTTGTAAGGACTTTCCCACGGTATGCAATCTCAGTCAGAGCGCTCTGATTGAATGGCTTGTAACTGTTGATAGATGGATTTAGCTGGAATATAATCAAGGTCTAAATTTTAAATTCAATTTGAATTCTCACTTTGATAAATAAACCCTTTGCATCAAATGAATTCAATAGTTGAATCTATTTCTAGCAACAGCTCCTCAAATGTGTGGGAATTGCAAAATGTATACAATTCAGTTTTTTAGGAAAAAGCACTTGTTATATTAGCAAGGCTATAGGGGCAGCATCTAAGCCTCAAAATCACTTTGTCAGACATTCTATACATGTATTTATATATTCTATTCTACATCACTAGGAAACACGGATTCTGGTTCTGCAAAGTGTATGAGAAAATTCGTAGCATTTTATATCCATTACTTTTTTATGTTACATTGAAGCCTTTTAAAATATATAGGGCATGGGCGAAAGGATGGTAGGATATTAAAGAGACATCTGTTTCTCGTACCTTCGTATAATTCTGTATAAATATATGGATGTCTTGCGAATTGTAAGAACTCAACATGAAACGGTTATTTTCTTTGAGACAAATATATCTACATCTTTTCCATACCACCGCTATGTAAATTGGAAACATAAATTGAAAGCGACTTTATATTATACATTGTATATAGGTGCAAAAACTTTTAAATCAATAGTATTTTTTTACATTTTTTTTTTTACTTTGCCCACTATATTTGTTCAAGATTTAATTGTTAAAGTAAAATAACCCTTGAAGATAAAAGTACAATGATTGCACATATATAACGAGATGAATAAATGTGATATAAACTCTGGTAGCCATTACAGTAGCAAGGCTAATATTTCAGAACACAAAGCACTTTGCATACCATGTGACGGAACATTAATTTGAGATACACCTGTACATTTAATTATAGCACTGCAGAAATTAGTGTTTATTGGCTTGCTTGTCAGCACTTTGGCAGCATAATGGACAAAACATATACTAAATTGTGCGGTTCAAATGAATGGGACATAAAGGGACTAATTTAGTATTTAGAAACTAATCATAAAATTGGCAGTAGAACAAAAATGTGATCACTTTGACTGTGTTATTTGGAAAAGTGTATCCTTATTTATATCCAGGTGATAAATATTGAATAAGCAATAATGGCTGATATACATTATATAGTGAAACAGTTTTCAAGGTTGCCAATCAGCCTTGCCACATGGGGCAAGTACCATGCATCTTTTACACATATAACTCATTTTTAATCATTGTAATGCAGCTACAGAAACAAATCTGAGAGCTACTGGTGTAATGTTAAATATGAATATTATATCATCTATAGAGGCTAAATAATATATAAAAAAAAAACATAGCAGCAAGAAACGGTTAAGAGGAAGGGTAGTAGTTCCATTGAATTGACTTTCAGTGGAGGTGGCAAAGGCAAAAGTAAGAACTAATTACATTTATTATTCATATGTAATATGAGTTAATTAGCTCTTATCTTCTGTCAAAGTCAATGCTTCTATGTGACATACCGACTGTACCGAGTTTTACGTTTAAATTATAATCGCAAGCTAGCGTACATCTGCATCACACCTTTTTTTTTTTTCTCTCCACTCTACAGGGCCTGGAGAATTAATTTTGGCTTCTTCTATTCAACTGTGAAAATTAAGTGGACCCTCTAGTTTAAAAGAAAAATAATAATTATTTAACAGAACAATTACGTCATTTTACATATCTGGGGCAGGCTTTGTAATGCCAGCTTCTACGTCACCCTTCTATTTTTATTAATGACTCAGGAATGATACCCTCAAAACAAATTCGCTAAAGTTTGATGAAGGTTTTAAACCACTTAGATAATAGTTTCAAAGTCTGTTATTGCTCTTCCACTTACCAACTGACTTCACTTTACAACTGCAAATTAACCCCCAAAACACTGGAGAGTTTTAATGTAGATTGAGGTTAAGGCCCCTCTCCCCACCCCACCAACAGTGTCCTGAATAAAGGGTTAACTTACCTTTAATCCAGTAGCAAGAAGGTCTCTCGCTGCGCCCCCAAGCAATCCAATGCTTCTCCTGGAGAAGCATTGGGGTGCACTGTGTCTGTATAGCAACCGCTCTGCTGTGCGTCCAAGGGAGTCACGAAGAATAGGCTTCTGCTTTATACTTGTCTGATAGGACTGGAACTGCAAGATACAAGGTCCAACACACTTGCTTATTAACTAAACAGCAATTTGAAGTTTTACAGAATAAAATAAAATAGTGGGGGTTTAGTTACAGTATATGATCACACATTGCATAAGCCTGCCACAACGTCAATGTACCCCATTCTTGGCAGGTCCTATTCTAGCAAATCAATGCCTGCTCTTATGAGATTAATCCACTTACTTGGGAAATATTTCCTCCTGGGACTCTCTAAGGGTAAATAGGGCCCTGTTATGAGGCACCTGTGACAGGGAGGGGTGCAAAACCAGAGATTTGGCCTGGGCTCCCAAATATAAATACATGAAACCAAGAGGCTGCACTCACTTGAACATGAATACATTATAGGGTGCTGCTGGGGCAAGTTTATACAACATACAAGATCCAGCGCACTCGCTTATTAACTAAACAGCAATTTGAAGTTTTACAGAATGTAACGGTTTTATTTAAAAACACCTCACCTAGGCAAAAAATAATGGCGATGTAAAATAGATTAGCGAATGTTATATGTCATCCCATTCACAAGGGTTGCCGCAGCTCTGAGTAAAATAATAATAAAATTAAAAAAAAATTAAAAAATAAATTAAAAAGGTGGGATGTTCCAGTCGTGATTCAGATTTTTAAAATCATGCAATGGGATGTAACCATGGTGCTGGACTTTTCCCAATGTTAAACGATGAGTCCCAAAATATAAACAATAGTCCGCACAATCATGGGTGATCCTCAAATAAGTCACAGAGAAAATGTAAATATGAAAAAAAAAGTACACTTTTATTAGTAGAAAAATATATGTAGACTATGAGTACACGGCATCAAACTGTCATGGCAGCCCTCATAATTACTGTTGGTTATACAGGTATGACATAGCGTACAATTTACATGGTGTGTTGAAGTGGCATAAGTTTTCAAGTATAAGCAGCACACTTAGGCAGAAAACATAAGACAGCTACCCGATTGAAAAGGTCGAGCAATAAAGCCCTGGACGTGTTTCGCTCCCCCTTGGTGCTTTCTCAACAATGATGTTGAGAAAGCACCAAGGGGGTGCGAAACACGTCCGGGGCTTTATTGCTCGACCTTTTCAATCGGGTAGCTGTCTACTGTACTTTTTCGATATATAATTTTTCTTTTTTTCTTTTTTCTAATTTTCTGCCTAACTTTTCTGCTTATACTTGCAAACCTATGCCGCTTCACACCATGTAAATTGTACAATATGTCATATCTGTACAACCTGCAATAATTATGAGGGCTGCCATGACAGTTTGATGCCATGTACTTATAGTCTACATATATTTTCCTACTAATAAAAATGCGCTTTTTTTCATATCCATTTTTCTCTGTGGCTTATTTGAGGATTAAACCAAAAATACACAGGTCACCAACACAGAATAATAGACATAAAATGATTATGTATATTTGTGGGCAGCTGCACACAACACACGAGCGACTAGAATACAAATAATCGAATTTAAAAAAGAAGTGTGAGCACTCCTAGTAACAAAATGTGTCCATATGGTAAAAATTCAAACCAAGATTTATTCAAAGGATAGTAAATATATAACGATATAAAATAAATAATTAAACATCTATTTGAGGATTACCCATGTTTGTGCAGTCTATTGTTTATCTTTTGGAAAAAAATTATGGGGGTTTAGTTACAGAATACTGGAACCGCACTCATCCAAAAAAGCCAAAAAGAGGGTGCTAACCAAGCACGGGTCAGCACTATCCCTGTACACAGTAAATCCAAAAACTGTACACCAAGGCTCAATATCAGGCAGTTTACACAATGTTCCAAAAAAAATGCCTAGTATTGAGGTGTCCAAAAGTTTTGGGGATTTCTGCTTTGTATTTTGGCACAAATAAATCAGGAAGATAATCCTCCTGAATGTGATTTATTGCTGTTTGATTTGTTACTTTAATACTGTGAAATCATAAACTCAAGTTGTATTGAATTTCTTAATTATTATGTGTATATATTTTTGGGTTTGTGGGGCTACTACATCAGTTGTGGCAATGTTATCCAACGTGACAATTGTTTAAAAATGATTAACTCTTTCTGGAATATGCCCTATAGTTATAGTTCTTTATGTGCCTGTTAAGAATTGATTTTTAGGACCCCTAGTCCTTAACCAATGGCCTGCCAAATATAAGTAGAAACATTTGTATCACAGCTTGTAACTCAATTTCTTTCCTATGATCTTTACAGAGATTGCAGGAAATACAGATGACATACCCCTGGTTCGCTGGAGGCAACAGTGGCTTGAAAATGGGACTCTGCTCTTCCATATACACCACCAAGATGGATCTTCTAACCTGCCCGGCCATGAAACTACCGATGCCCCTTCAGGGGAGACTGGAGAGGAGGAACTAAGAATACTCCATATATCTGTCATGGTGAGACATTCACTAATATCTAATAAGCAACTAGGACCCCTTAGCTATTGTCTGGGTAGGACACAATAGATACAAACTCACTGGTTGTCAGAGGCACAGAGCTAAATGGGGAACAGCGTTCACCTTGCCTGTGGCAAGATCATAGACGTAAAAGTTATAGGAATGAAACAATCTATTCTTGGTTTCCATGGTAATTTCTTTACTTTTATTGCATTGCCATGGAATTGCTTTTTATACATAACAATCTACTTAATAGTGATTTGAGGTGAAGATGCCACCAAGATCATAGTTCACCTGGAACAATATTATCCAAGTGCCTAATTCATGGTCATCTCCGTGTCTGGATGAGGTTGACGACTGTGATACTATAGAAACAGTGTGATATCGGCAGGTTGCACAGCTCTAGCCTTCTTATTCATTAAAACCATGAATAACATCCATGTAGATAATGGATTGAAATCTGTAAGATTTAACTCTTTTAAACTCAAGCTCTAGGTAACAATAATAACATAACACCTTTTGTGTTATACAGTATTAGGATATATATATTTTTTTAATGCTCTGTATTTCATTGCCTTCATTGTGGCAATTATTAGAAATTATGGAAAAATTTCATTTTTCACCTCTTTCTTTTAATATGTATTATGTAATGTACTTGACAAATTGCATTTATCAGAAAATGAATGGAGGGCACTTTTAGCCTCTAGAATACTCTGTATGTGTACGGAGAGCCTTGATTTGCTTTTTGAAAAGATAGACATAGAAAAAAACAAGTGCTTTGTATGAAAGTACCATCTTTTCCATTTTTATTTTTTATTTTTTTTATAATGCAGAGGTCAAAGATTATTATTTCAATAACATTTTACACTATTACTTTATGAACATGATGAATACAATTCTTTTAAAAACCCTTTCAGTTCGGAGGGCTGAATGTTTTTTCTAGTATATTATGAGCATAGTTGAGTCTATTAAAGGTATTTATTTAGTGAGTAGTGAGTTGACTATGGACTGACCAAGCAGAAGCCAAAATAGGTACATTGGGGAAAAAATCCCATTAAGCTTAAGTGCAGATTTTTCCCAACCGACCATTGTAGGACAAAGCTGGACAGTCAAAATGGAGTTTAACTTCTTAAATTGCTTCAGAGCACTAACTAGAGCAGAGGTTGGCAATATTAGGCACTTCAAATGTTGTAAGCATTATGAGAAATGTAAAGAAAAAGACAAAGGAAACTGTGTATAAAAGGCGCTTATAGAATATTGGAAATCGTGTAGATGCTACAACACTCTTGTGGGGGTCCCTCACACCCACCTCAAATTGTAGAAACTAGAAGAAAGGTAAAAAAGTCAAAGGCAGTTCATCTATATGAGTGGAGCATACAGTGATAGTGATGGACACCTACCCTATAACAAGGGTCGTCTAGTCCTGATATTGTAGCAGTATCACTTTCATTTCAGCATATTTATACATAGAAAGAAAAACATATACAGGGAAATAATAGTGTAAATCTGTGTGGTAATTAACAGTTGTGCAGTGATCAAAACATAATGCTAACTCACATTTTTTAGAGCCTAAGATGGGATATGCTCAAATCACTTGCGTTTTAGTACCATCTGGTGGTACTCGTCCCCTTTTATGAAAGCGTTGGTGGAATCCCTCAGAGATAAGAGATACAAGGAAAATATAATAGGAGATAATATAGTGTAATAACTTAGGTGATGAATGTGAGTATACTATATCTTTAAATAGATGCTCACCTTATTCAGAGCCAGGTAGTTTCGGAAGTGAAGGATATTTATGGGACATTTTTTACTTTGTTTTATTTGTTTTTATTTTACTGCCTGCTGGCAAAATAATTTTTTATTTTTTATCAAAGTTGTAAAGGATCCTTGCATTCGTGCAGCGATTATCCTTGCAGCTTCTCCCGAAATCCAACTGAAACGAAGTGATTATAGCTCCCAATCCCCCAAACATGAGTCGAGACTTCATGAAGGGGTAAAACGATCTGATTTACTGTGGGCTACCTGCCCGGTATTTATGCAGGTCTTCCACCTGGTGGACACTCCCCTAGGGGACCAGATGGAAGACTGGGACAAAAGTAACACAGTAGCCAATCACAGTGGCTATAGCATAAGCACTCCCCTTTTACATAAATCACTCCCTCTTTTCCATCCTGGAGATAATTAACTTAAGGTAGCAAAGAGAGCCTTAATTATCTCCAGGAAGAAAGAAGCATGGCTTTTCTTATTTAGCAAAACAGAATAAAAATATATAACTTTCTTTTTACACAACATAAACTTTAAGTTCCACATATCCCCAGATAGCTTGGATCTGAGGGCATATTCTAGGCGAATAGCGCTCAGATCCCACGAACACAGTTCTCATAATCGTCGACCGAAGTTTGACTTTCACCGGCCGTTCGTGTGTTTGCAGCCAACTGCAAGTTCCATACTATAGCTATCTGGGGTCGGCCACTTTCGCATTTATTGTTATTTCCACGAAATCCCGCTGTAATTCTCCAAATAACCTAACAGGCTTGTTCGTATAGTCTGTAAATAGGGGATTTCGTTACACAGCTCCCCCTTAGTCCCATGGAACGGCATACCTGCTTAGATCCTAACGGGTCGGCTAAGGGATGTCCGGTAGCACAGGAGAAACAAACAAAAATAACTACTTTTCCAGTTCAGTTTGCCGGGACAGGCCATCGGCATTGGCATTCTGTTTCCCGGGGCGATACTGCATTGTAAAATTATAGGGTTGCAGTGCCAAGCTCCATCTGAGTAGTCTGGGGTTATCGCCAGCTACTCTGTTAAGCCAAATTAAAGGGTTGTGGTCAGTCAGCACTGTGAAAGAGCGTCCATACAAGTAGGGTTGTAGTTTCTTAAGTGCCCAGACTAATGCCAGACACTCTTTCTCCACGGTGGCATAGCTGACTTCGCGGGGTAATAGTTTTCGGCTCAGATACGCCACCGGGTGATCCATGCCATCGTCTCCCACCTGGCTCAATACTGCTCCCAGTCCAAACATTGAGGCATCTGTGTGGACGAGAAACCTTTTAGTATGATCATGTGCCGCTAACACAGGAGATGCACTTAACGCAGCCTTGAGTTTCTGGAACGCCTCCTCACACTCAGTGGACCAGACTACTTGTCGGGGTAGGGACTTTTTGGTGAGGTCTGTCAAGGGTTTGGCAAGGGCACTGTATTCCGCTACAAATTTCCTGTAATAACCTGCGGTGCCCAAGAACGCCATGACCTGGGTTTTCGTCCGGGGTTGAGGCCACTGGGTGATGGCCTCAATCTTAGCGGGCTCTGGTCTCTGTTTTCCTGACCCTACTCTGTGACCTAAATATTGGACTTCAGCCATGCCCACGTGGCATTTCTCAGGCTTCAAGGTTAGCCCTGCATTCTGAATTCGGTTGAGCACTACTGAGATGTGCTCCAGGTGGGCTTCCCAAGTGCCACTGAAGATAGCTATATCGTCCAGGTAAGCACAAGCGAAGCCCTGAAATTCCTCTAGGAGCCGGTCTGCCATCCTTTGAAACGTAGCTGGGGCATTCTTCATCCCAAATGGCATAACCTTAAAATGGTATAGGCAAAATGGGGTGACAAATGCCGATTTTGGAATGGCCTCAGGCTCCAAAGGGATTTGCCAATATCCCTTGCACAAATCAATAGTGGTCAAATAATTCCCCCCAGCCATACGGTCTAGCAGCTCATCTACTCTGGGCATGGGGTATGCGTCGGTAACGGTCCGATCATTTAGCTTACGGTAGTCCACGCAGAACCTGGTGGTACCGTCTTTTTTAGGAACCAGGACTACTGGGGAAGCCCAGGGGCTTTGGGACGGTTCTATGACCCCCAGTTCTAACATGTCCTGGAGTTCCGTTAACATGCTTTCCCGTACTGCCTCTGGAATTCGGTAAGGCTGCTGCCGCAGGGGTAACTGGCCTGGGGTCTCCACTCTGTGGACTGCCAGGGTCGTATACCCTGGGGCTGCTGAAAACATGCCCCCAAATTCCTTTAACAGTTGGGAAGCCTGAGCTTGTTCCTCGGAACCTAATTCTGGACCCAACTGTACCTGGTCTACTCCTGTGGGTTCCTGGGGAAGCATATCTGGTAAAGGGATACCCTCACTATCTTCATATGCTGGAGCGCATACCGCGGAGACCTCCTCTGGTCTCTCGAGATATGGCTTGAGCATGTTTACATGGAAGGACCGCCGGATCCTTTCATTGGAACGGTCAGCCACAATGTACGTGGTATCACTGATCCGCTCTATTACAGTGTAGGGGCCCTGCCAGGATGCCTGTAACTTATCTGTTTTGATAGGTTTAAGCACTAGGACCTTTTGTCCCACTTCTAATATATGGTCTCTAGCTCCCTTGTCATACCAGTACTTCTGCCGTTGTTGGGCGGCTCGCAGGTTCTCCCGAACTGTTTCAGAGCCTGTAGCCGGTCCCTCAGCTCTAGTACAAAGGAGACTATAGGGGTACCTGCTTGTTCCATATCACCTTCCCAATGTTCCCGTACTAGATCCAGGGGTCCCCGGACCCGTCTCCCGTATAATAGCTCGAACGGGGAGAATCCGGTGGACTCCTGGGGAACTTCCCTACAGGCAAAGAGCAAATGAGGGAGGAATCTTTCCCAATTCCTACAGGTCTCTGTGAACGTGATAAGCATTTGCTTAAGGGTGCCGTTAAAACGTTCACAGAGGCCATTGGTTTGGGGGTGATAGGGAGAGCTTAATATGGGTTTTACCCCACAGCTCTGCCAGAGCTGTTGGGTAACCACCGCGGTGAATTGG